>JAQFYT010000133.1:0-34723 GCA_034694925.1 Ceratophysella denticulata
GGCACAAGGTCGGTATGGTTTTACTGGGCACAAGGTCGGTATGGTTTTACTGGGCACAAGGTCGGTATGGTTTTACTGGGCACAAGGTCGGTATGGTTTTACTAGGGTGGGCACAAGGTCGGTATGGTTTTACTGGGGTGGGCACAAGGTCGGTATAAGCACTCTACTATTTGTATTCGGAATGACGGTCCCAACGGACGCACGAAAAGTGTTTGTATTACTGACACTGACTGGCGAGTACATCTGGCAGGGTGCTTTCAATAATGCGGGTATCTTGCCACTGCGAGGGCAAGGCTTTGACCCATAGGCATTGACACATCTTTTCTTTCTTTTACGATGCCGAAGTGTTTTTATTTCATCACTCCTTGGATCTCTCTGGTGTTTGGTTTGTATTAATATAATGGTGAAATTTACATATTGGACTAGGGTTGCATAGTCAAATAAAGGAATATATTGATATGAGTTTGAGATAAGAAAACCTCAAATTCTGATCCTTGTCGTCGTCGAATGATTTTTGTGTGAATAAATTTTTGTATCCTGTCCAGCATGGAATTCGTTATCGTGATCTAATGCTACAGACTTCAAGCTTGTCGTTTGTATTGTCGGTTGAGTCAAAACATTAATTTAAATTTCAAAACACTACGCCGTAAAATTTTTATTTTGGTTAGTAAATTTCAATAAAATAATATTACTTAAGTCATATACCGTATATTTACCACCACCTAGCAAGTGCATGGTTAGCAATTCATTCAAAACAATAATAACTCAGATGACAGTTTAGGACAGTAGTACTGGAAACTCGCCCATATTTTTAAATAATTTTTTATGACTAATCTCGCGTAGTTTGTCTTATCTTTAATACCTGATCTGCTATTGTCTGGGAACGTATTGATGAATGGAGTTAACCGCAGTATTTCTTCCTGAAAGAATCGAGCATGAATTCAGCACTCTTTCCTAAAGTTATACCTCAAACCCACATGGTGGATTAGTAGATTCGATTTGGCAACTTTAAAGAATTGGGCTCACGGTGAAGTTGACTGTCAGTCTCGACCGCGAATGTCTATAGCATGATATCCGTATTCAATATCCAAATACAAATATACAAATTTCCCAAACTGAATAAACCGTTATGACATCAGTCATCACTGTAATTTCCATGTGCAACGCGTGGCGTAGATGACGCCGCCCAGTGACACAAATCCCAAAAATATTCTAGAATCATTCCCATCTCTGTGCCAATAACAAAGTATTCCCAATTGTAAATTGTAACGGGACATAAATATGCGATTACACACCTAAATATCAAGCCAGGCCAAGACTCCATATTTTTTGCCCTATGCTATGGGGAGTTCCCAAAGTGGTTAGACTCATACTCGCAATTCGAAAAAGAAGTTTCCCGAACATTCTAACTGTACTTCGAGATATAAATCAGACAATGCATCACGTAGGCTCACGGCTCACAGGGAACCAAAAACAGAAAACAAAGTTTGGTAGTCTGGGTTAATACGATAAATTGCGGATATGATAACTGTAGCGGAGACATGTGCGAAGTTCAAAGAGCCGCGCGTTTTGAAAGGAAGTATCTTATACCATACTGTATATCGTGACATACTTTGAACGGGAATTATTATTGTTTTGAATTGGGATTACGTAGGATTGGTAGGATTACGTGTTCCCGAGTAGGATTATGAAATTTGTAATTTTATTCTGATAATAGGCAGTAGGGTTTCCCAGCGTAGACGTAGTTACGTGAGCAAAGACACGAGATCTCGCCCCATTGACAGTTATCTGTACTCAGCTTGGGATTAGCTCACACAAAACACTTGGTCGAAATTATTTAAGTATTCAAAGTTCAATAAATATGGGGTGTACGGTGTGTATGACACAGTGAAAACAATGGATGTCCCTGAGTACTTGCAAATTCCCTAGTTAAAAGGAAACTCCGGAATGGATATTACAACTTTCGATCTTGATTTTGTGCAATTTGGTTCCTGGCGTGTTATTCCATGAGTCACGGTTTAACCGTGTGCTTTGGCCGGATGTAAAAAAGAAAGTTGATCATATTTGGTATTTTTGTATACAATATGAACTTTAATTTTTAAATAAAGTTATGGGTTTTCCATTTTAGCTTCGATCTTCGATGAGTCTGTGTGTACTTCCGTTTCTATTTTCGGAAGACGCTGCGTGTTTTCATATGCTAAATCCCCATAAACAATAAACATAGACTATGACACTTATGTAGATATATATGTATATGCAATAAAGTAAATATCAATATGTACCAGCCAAATATCTGCCACATATATCTTAAATAAAAGTGAGAGTTTCCTTAAAATATTCATGAAAATTGGTGTGTGTTACAGCAACGAATTGGACGAATTTCTGCGCATTATTGTTGGCACATAATGTACAGCAAATAATGAATTTAGAACACATTTCTATATGTTCAGTTCAAAAACATAAACATGTCGGTGTCAGCAAGTTCAATTCGTTCAACAATGTTAATGTTCCATAGAAAATACATACAACATTACTACATTCATGGGGATTCGAGACCTGAAGTCTAATTTAATTGACAACCAATTTTACAGGAAATCTGGGTCACACTTCAAAGATTCTGAGTACAGACATGAACTTTGAACTTTACAACTCTAATACATGATAGCGATTAGTGTCTCATATTCTGAAATATAGTGAGGTATAGGGTTCTAGTTTGTTCTGCTAGAAAAATTTCTCCGATTACGAATCTTGCCTACGTGACTGATGAGCTGAGTAAATCTCTTTCAGCTTCGTTATTCTTTCCGGAATATAATTTACGATTTCACAAATTTGGCAATACCTGCTACATTGGAGACTTCGTCGTCTTAAAAGCTTTTGTCAAGTCAAGATTCACATGGTGAATAGAATTAGCTGAGACTTTGTATCCGGTTGTACTTACAATATATCCAATCCACGTGGATTTCAGTCCGCCATCTCTACAAAATACTAACATGTTTTCAGTAGTACATAATGTACAATTTCGCTAGTGCTACAAATGTGAGTACAACTTACCTGGCATGTTTCGTAAAAACGAAGCTGTATTAAGCATAATAAAACAATAATTTGTTACCAATAAATGAAACTTCGTTGAAGTTCGATTATGAATTAAGACCAGAGAATAAAAGAAAGATAGCGTAAGACAGCCAATCAAATCTATCCCTATTGGCCAGGTTCTGACGACTATTGTTTTCGCTCTGATCGGATGCATATGGTAATTTTCTTTGTAAAGTGCTTCAATAGGAAAAAAAATATTGTGAGGGTGGGTGTGTTAGGTTGTATGTAATAAAGCCGCTCAAAGAGCCATATGAATTACAAATCTATAGTTCTTGTTAAGGAGATATTGAAATCCATTTATTAGTTGGATCGGGAATCTAATTCTTAGAGTTTTTTAATTTTGTCAAAACAGGTTGAAGCAATGAAGGGTGATTTTCAAGAGTTTCCTTTTGACTCTGACTACCTGACGTGTTTACCGGTAAATCCTGGTCCATATCCCTGCTTCAATCTGACCTTCCAAAAGTCACCACTGTATATGATAATATGACATAGGTACATATTATATTCGCGTGAAGATACAGATACAAGGGCTAATAAAAGACGTCCCCTTCCTTCTTCACCCTCATAGATTAAGTAAATGGTTCTTTGTTTTGCTGTTCCTGAGGAAATCGGAGTTTCAAACTGTCACCGCCGATGCCAGGCTGTCCCATGTGCTAATCAACCCATCCGTTGAGAGCATGGTGAATTTCAATCTACGTCCTTCCGTCTCCAGGAACTCACGCTTGAAACCAGAGTCAAGCTCAAAGCTCAAGGCGACAGAGTCCCTATCTACGGTTTCTCATCTTCCCTTCTTTCTAAACCAAATTTACTTAATACCCACTTTACTTTGAGGATAGTTTGTCCTATCTAATGTCCATCTACCCCATTCATGAATGTTTAAACAGCTCTTTCCTGAGCAAATTAAGGACAGGAGGATGGGTGGTGGATTCTCGAGAAAACCTTGGAATGAATGATTCGAAGTAATCTTTGGAAATCTCTGATTTGAGTCCGATTCCGAAATACAGAGTATTTCGACAATTCTTAGCGGTTTGTAAGAAATACGTCAGTATACGAATCCGGTTTTTCCTAACGCGTCCAAGCAAAAGCGTCTAGGGTACCCCTTCATCAGTGTTACCTGTTGTCCATTTCGTAAAGCAGCCCATCAACTGTCGCTTTACGTGTTATGTCGACTTATAACGACTAAACATGAAATCCACCTCACCATGTTTTCAAACTCGATTCGCGTGACTCTTATCTCATTATCCCCCAACCTATATGGATTTTGAAGATCGGAATCATGCGCATTTTGAATACTTACGCACTTAACCGATTCTGAGTTTTGACAGATTTGCATTCAAACTGCGCGGCTGCCATGTAACTGCATGTATAATTTAATGCTTTAAAATTCGGCCAGATCCGTATTATTGTTCGAATGACGCACTCATTGCTCGTAATTTGTGATAATGCTCGAAGCATGACTGGAACTCGGAATGCGATGCGACATTGTCGCAGTCTAACTACGAAGCTGGACACCAGTAATTTGCAATCCTGTCCAGTCTCTAGAAAATCCTGATTTAAACCGGAAAGCAAAGCAGCAACCAGCAACAGCAACAACGTGGTAATCCAATCTACCTGTACAACTTTGTATCAGATAAAAATTTGTTATTGTTCAGCTCTTATCTCCCTCCTTTATGCAAAAATGTAGAATTTTGTAATAAAAAAAAAGGTCCAAAGCATCATTGATTCCAGATAGAAGAATTCTGGAGAAAAGTGGGTGATAGCCATCGCTGGAGCACCGTCATACTGAATTAATTGGAATTTAATTCACTGAAGATGAGAGTCCCTACCTACCTGTGGAAGCAAAGACTACAGCGGACGGACGGTTGGTTAGTTACATGGGGGTGTCATACAACCACCCAGCAACATGTTGATATCAAGTGAGACGAAGGCAGGTGCCCCAGAAGAGGGGGATAAGAAAAAGGAGGCTGTACGGTTTCAACGCTTCTTCATGTGTCTAAATGCAAAATTCGAACTGACTTGAATTAAATTGACTCCTTGTAAGAATACCATTAGGCTCGTCAATTCAAGTAGTAAGTACAAGTTTGTCGTATGCATAATGGATCTACCTACCCTCATCTGGGTCTGATCCGTATAAATACGGCTCAGGTTCCAGCCAATTCTTCAGTTGACTCCAACTGTTCTCATCAAGAACACTGTCAAAGTAGCTTCATCAGGAAGACACACAAGGCTTTATTGTCTTTAACAATTGTTTTCCCAGTTGTTTCTACAATTTTTCAATATATCCAGTAATCATGGTTCTTTTACTTTCATGGTCGACCGCAGTCCTTCTCGGATTTTTCATCATGGTCTTGACCCTCATCCTCAATGACATCAAGAAAAAAGGTTAGTTTTTACTCAAAACCCGTCCTTCAATTTCCATATCAAATTCAGTGCTAACCTGTTTTTTCCTTTATACTTTACAGATACGAGAAAGCAGGCTCCTGGTCCTTGGCAATTTCCGTTTATTGGGAGCATTCCCTTCATGGCCAGATACCCGAATCCAGTGGATGCCTTCTCAGCTCTCAACAAGCGATACGGCGACATTGTTACGCTCAAACTCGGCTCACTCGATACCATGGTGGTTTCCGGTTTGGACAATTTACGGCAGATTCTGGTAACGAGGGCTCAGCTCTTCGACTCTCGCCCAAGCTTCCAACGCTACCACATGCTCTTTGAAAACAACAAAGATAATTGTAAGTGTTGCTACATTTTCTTAACAAAATACATAGGTTTTGCAGGGTTAGCAGGTGGTTTATTCCATTTTTTCTTCCTCTACAGCAATGGCCTTCAGTGATTGGTCCGAGGAACTACGAAAGAAACGTGAACTGATTGGTCATCATACTTTCCCCAAAACTGCCTCATCTTTTTTCTCAAACTTCAGCAACGTTGCCTCTCTGGAAATGGTCAAGATGATGGACGACATCAAGGGAACTCTGACCCAGAACAAAACTGAAGAAATCTGTCTCAAACCTGTTTTCCTCAATTCCACCTTTAAGATCTTCATGAAGTACTTCTGTAATCTGGAAATCAACTCGAGCAATGCGGATGAAGCCCAACAAGTGGTTCAAGCCTTCGATGATGTTTTCCAGGAAGTGAATGCTCCGTGCCTTGGAGATCTCTTCCCAATCCTTATGCCCATCTGTGGAAAGTCACACCTCCCCAATTTTGGTCATGTCATCCGAGAATTCACAATGAAGCACTGTGTGGAACCCCGCCTAGAAGCCCTCAAGCAAACCAGCTCAGATGAGAACAACAATGAGAGTGACAAGACAGTCCCGGTCGTGAATGATCTCATGGGTGAATTCTTGAACAATGTTGAAAAATCAAAAGACATGACCCTGCACGGAGCCTTATTCTCCCTTGAAGACATTTTTGGTAAGTTTCAAAATTTCAAAATTGATTGACCCTTAGATCTGGGACTTATTTTATGACCTTAAACTTAATTTTGTACTATTTTGTTGTTGTACAGGTGGTCACTCCGCAATTTCAAACTTCCTTACCACAGTCATGGTATTCATCGCTCGGAATCCTGAAGTCCAAGCTAAAGTACGACAAGAAGTAGCCGAAGTTTTTGGAGATGAGACCATATCCCTGGAACGAAAGCTACCTTATTGTGAAAGCGTTATTTGGGAATCATCTCGATCTCTCTCCTCACCCTTGGTCCCTCATGTCGCCAATCAAGACACGCATCTTGGTGGTAAGTTATTATACACTGACATTTACCCCGTTTATGTGCCTTAGGAGAAAGTACGGTCTGGGTCATACGAAATTTAGGGCATTCAAAGTAATAAAGCACCTACTCTCAATCAGATAAGACTATTAGTACGAAGTCGCAGTGACATGGATTAGTGAGAAGAAGAAAGCTAGCCCAAATATTTAAGCCCCTCAAAATTAGGGCGCAAGACGAATTTCCTTTTTTTTTTGATATTCTCTGACGACGTGTGACCCAGATTCAAGATTCAACTTTCCGATTAACCAATCTCTTGTTCCCAAAAAAGAAGCATCTCGTCACCCAAGACTTAAGTTTTTTTTTTCTTTTTGTCTTCACACAGATTTCCCTGTCAAAAAAGGTACAGTCTTCTTCCTCAACAATCTCGACCTCAACTACTCACCTGACCTTTGGACTGAGCCGGAAAAATTCATGCCTGAACGATTTTTGACTGAAGAAAATCGTGTTCTAAAACCCGATTACTTCCTGCCCTTCGGTACTGGGCGTAGGTCTTGCTTGGGCTTCAAAGTCCTTATCTATACTTCCATGCTGACCGTGGCCAATCTCTGCTCCAACTTTGAAATTGGGTTGGATGCCAGTGAGAAGTACAGCGTGGGACTTGGGACACTTGCCGTTCCTGGTCAAGGCTTCCGACTTCGCCTGACGCCATTACACTAAATCTACATTCTAGTAGATTAACCCTTTACCTATGCCACCATTTCGAAAGCCATGCTCACCTATATTCGTATTACAACTCCGGTGTACTTGCGATTTGTATGCTGGAGTGGACTGATTTTTTTTGTGGGTAGATTTAAGTCGTTCCTATGTTCTCTTTTTTTTAACCCGTCCCCGTCCCTGTCACCGTGCTCGAGTTCGTTGTAAGGACTCCTTTGTATTTATGTAAACTAAAGTGGTATATTACCTTTATTTCAGTTCTGCCCTTAAGAATATATTTGTTTGAAATACTTGCTCCAGTAATTAGTAATTGTCCCTTGTATTATTCACTACTGTATCTTGGTATTGTAGAGTATTTGTGGGATTTTTATTAGTTAGACTGATTGTTGTGTTTGGTGTCTTTTTTTTTCTGGGACTTATAATGAAAATAAATTATAGATATTTATTACACTATTGAAATATGAAAAAAAAAATCCTGACCTACTATTTATTGGATTTAGCAAATATGGTGCGTATTTGTCTCCTGCTGCGTTGGTACTTTTCCTGTATACTTACCCATATGCTGAACGCATTATCAAGGCCTGATTGCAAATATATCAAGGTTACTCCAATCACTGTCTCTTGATAACCAGGAAATTCCACCATTGAGGAAGAGTTTCGAAGATTTAATGTTTGGGCAGATAATTTGTCAAACAGGTCACCTTGAACGATTTCTGCAGCCCTCAACGCATGCTTCAGCATTAGTCTAATGTAATTATTAAATATGAAGCTTAATTTTTAACAAAAATCCTATATCTATCCAAATGGTATCAGCCTCATGCTTTTGTATATATTTCTATCCGTTTTTCGTCCAACCAAATCTTAGTACAGCAACGGTCCAAAGTGTACAAAAAAAAAGAAAGTTACTCAGATGATTTATTCTGTTTTCATGTACGTCATTCGTCAGATTACCATATAATTTACGCCCCTCAGAATCATACACATACATATGTATTGTACATAGGTACATAGATACCACCTATGTACCTATAGATACCACATATGGTTGCACTCTAAGCTTTTGCCAGGAATATCAATCCGATCGCGGATCCGGATCTATGAAGTAGTTTGATTGTGAAAGCACGAGGTAGATTGAGGGTTTGGTAGACTTTACTCGTCGAAAACATTTCGTTTTAAAAATAAATCAAGAGATTCACATCGCTAAAGACAATGATATTTCAGGCGTACTTTGTACCGAGTATTGAATCTGAAAACCCTTCGTTTGTTTAAACCACATGCACATGCTGCACAACAGTAACAACCAATCATTTCCTTATGAAAACCCTGAACATGAAAAATATTTTTTCTGCAATTTAACCTTCAGATTTTCCCTGAATTTTAGGCCCCTTCAGGCCGTCTAATTGGGCTACTAGAACGATGCAAAAGCTTTGGAAGATGCGTATTGTTGTTCACACGTGGGTTTAAAAAGTGACGCACATTAGCCGTCTAGGATTTATTAATGTTCTAAATACAAACCAGTTAGAAGAATTACGTATATTTTGCTGTATTTAGCGTAGTAAATAGATTTATCACGAAAAATGTGAATTTAAAATTAGTTTGTCCGTTTTACATTAGTACTTTTTCCGCGTTTAAGAAATAGTAAACAATTTGGGTAAACATATGGTAGCAAGTTTATTCCGATAACTTTATTACTGACGCGTGAGTTTAGCCTAGTCGCATTCTGTGAGATGTTTTCCGGGTACTTCTAATCACACGATAATAACTGTGTCAAGGCTGACTGGTTACTATCTGTACTGGTATACTGTATACTGTTATAGGATATTCAAATTACATGTATAGAACTAGAAGCGTGTGGTTTATATTTTATACCAAGTTCTTGGACTTCACGTGTTAGGCGGCCTTGGCTATTCAGAGTGAATTTAGTTGGGAACAGTTTTTTTATCCAATGGACGCCAGCGTATTGACTAACCACTAACCATAAGGCACCAATTTGGTGATAGCACAATAAAGGCGTGCGGTAATAATAAACAATGAACTTCGTTTTGCCCTACCCTTCACATTATATAATTCAAATGATACTTCGACCATGAGATGTATCTTAACCGTCCTTAATTTTGATTTTCCAAGTACATTTAATTCTTACTGTTAGAAGGCTGATTTTGAGGTTTTCATAGACTGCATATATACGCTATCATGGTTTTCAGACAGTACTAAAGTAAATAGTGAAAAAAAAAAGTCGCCGAAGCCTGTATATAACATAATATGTGAATAAGACCAACTTGCTAAACTTATGGAAACAAGAAATTCTGAAATTACAGAGGGAGCTAGATAATTATCTGATTCAGGTTTGCACGCTGCTGAGCAGTGATATTTTAATATACCAACCAATACTGGTTCGGAATTCAGATGTTACACACCTCCGGAGGAACTATGACTCCATGCATGTATTTAAAGCTAACCGTGCTTGCAAATTATGCGAATACTTGTTATCTGATTGAGTGAATTCGTCATTCCTGAATTTCTAGTACAAGTATTTTTGCACCAATGAACATTTTGGGGCAAGATTCGGTGGACGTACATACACTTGACCGTTATTTAACGGTAACGGTAAGCGCTTAAATCTCTGACACACATTGTAGTACATGGTTAATCCTAATAAATACCTGTACCGAATCAGCTTACAACACACTGTAGAATCCTGAGCACTAATCCTTGCCAAGACTTACAATACGCCGAAATGATTTCCTAAAAACCCTTGTCAATCGCAAAATATTTCAAGAAAGCACATAAACATGAACAGGGCCTCAGCGCACGCATCAACGAGTAGCCCTGGGAGCCCTTGATTCCACTTTGGCTTGTCATTGTCGTCAGATTCTGTCCAGGGACATTCCTACATACAATCAAATAACTGTTCAATATTCACGAGCCTGATTCAAGAATGAATTTCATATCCAATTTCTGATTCAACATTATTCATTCATGGTACAGAAAGAATATAATTGTACATGACAGGTTCCAAAGGTGTTTCCTGATCAATTTACGTGATTACTATGTAGAAATTCTTTGGACTGTACTCTCCTCAAAGGCGTCGAGAACTATCAATGATTTCTTGGAATAATTTGAATGCTACATGCGCTCTGTATTCACATGGACAAGAGGTTGGTAATGAGATTGGTGGAAGAGTTCATTTATTCGACTTCCTTTTTATATGTATGTACCTTATTTTATGACAGAGGGGGTTGAGGTACCTAAATCTCTCACGTTAACTGAATGTTACCCTACTTGTACGTATTCCCGCAGCGATCAGACCATATGGGGATTAGGTCCATTTCGGGTTCTCCATTAATCTGCCTTACAGAATTTCCGATTCTTCCATTCACATATGGCAGAATGGGCTTTGGCCTTGCCCAGAATCTTCAAAAAATTTCGTTTTGAACCAAAAAAGTAACCAAGCGGATATTCTGGTCGCAATATTTCATACTTATTTGAAAATGAGTTAGAAATTAATTGTACAAAAAGGCGTAAATTATCCAGAATAATACCAAGCTATAAATTCGGTGGAAGCTCCATCAGTGCACCAAATACAGATGCGTTGGTCGTTTCAAAATCCTGGGACGCTACTTCACTTTGCTAACTTGTAATTTGCATATCAAGGAATACATATAGGTATACACTTCTATGCTAGAACACAACGATATAAATACATCAATGAATATGTAACACACTAGGTATAGCATGTTGCACAACAATGAAAATATGTATGCTCTTAATAGAATAAGATATAGTTCACCAAATATTACACTAGATCCAAAATTAAGTCTACAAAAGAGAGCTGAGGGATGATAAACCATCAACGTTGAGCAATTCAGATCGAGGAGTAAGCGCATATTTTACTGAGAATTTTACTTCAGAAGCCAGGAAGTCTGTACTAATAATTCTAGTAACGTAAATTTTTTCAATAACTACTCCAAGCAAAATGATATGTATGGACAAGGTTGAGCTTCAATCAGACTTCAATCTGTCATTAAATATGCATGAAAACCTGCAACAGATTCACATATGTATATATTCCTATTCCTGAAAAACAATAACCAGAAGCCCTTATTGAGCTGAACCGAAGAATGAATAGGATTATCCATATGTGACTTGCATTAAACACAGCAATGGTGGGATATTGGACCCGTCTAACAACGGGCGGCATGATTCAACTCTGAATCAAATGCTACACTATTGAATTAATACATTTTTCAGGAGCTCTACCAAGAATTCTGCTGAGACACTTGAAAAAAGTGTCGCTTTGAAAAACTGTTGCTCTAATGATGTGATACAAACCGAAATACCGAGGCGTGTCTGTTTGTTTGTAACGCCGATAGGGTTGATATTTGTCAAAATTGATACATCACAGTGCGGTATTCTTGATACCAGGACTGAATTGATTCCTTAGAATTGCCACAGTGTACCGATTTCCGTTGATTTCTGACAGAATCCTTGACTTTAGTGTGTAACTTGTAATTTTTATATTATCCTACTTCTGTGGAATGTAAAGTTTTCTAATCAGTTGATATTGGATTGAATCGACTTGCTTAACCCTGAAGTAGTTACCTTCTGAATATTCAATAATCGCCGCATTGGCCAATACAAGGCGAGCAAGTCGTAGCAAACCAGCATATGTCCACGCCTACGATTTTCAATGGAAAAAGTAACTTGATCTACGCGATCAATGATCAGGGTTTAATTTCAGTAACTGCAAAATATAAGGCTAAAATAAATTGAGGTATCCCTGTGCTGCGGATAGGGGAATATGCTAGTAGATGTGGTATAAACTTGGTATTCACTGGCATTTAAGAAAATATTATAATGCAGTGCAGTGTAAGCGGAAGTTTGAAAAAACAAATTATCATTTTCCAGATTACAGTTATCAAGTACATGTTCAGACATATTATTCACATCACGCCAGACAATATGACGCCGGCAATTCTTGTTTAAACATTCAAATTTCAAATCAAGAAGTAATATATACAGTGCTGTGACGCGGATCTTATATGGTGACTATAGTGTCACTCAACAGTGGGTATTGGATATTACTGTGTACGGAGTGTGTTCAATTTACATAAACTTCATATGGAATAGGAAAATTTTGAATGTATTACAGATAACATTCATAATTCATAATGTGCAGAATTAAGTGCGGATATTTCTTGAAACATGCAACTATATCTATAGATATATTAGTCTAGGGCTTAATACTGTATATAGCTCATAAACTAATTAGTACCCACTATTCATATCGGAAATGGCGTCAAAAGTATCTCAACCATTGAATCTATAAATCTAGAAAGCTGCTTCTGCCCACAACCCACCAACCAATATGAAAATTGCTGATGCTACAAAATGCTATACACTGCAAAATAACAAATACTTCTCGCTGGGAGGGTACTGAATCGGATTCGAATCCGGGAGATTCCATTGTGGACAAATTAATATAGGTACTGTTATATATTTTTTGCGGGCACTTTCCGCAATAACTGTGTGCAACTTTAATGACAACACTGATTGATGCATGGCTTCCATATTAACACATCTCACGTAAAGTTTTTGCTAGAAGATAAAACACTGAAAAGTTCGCATTGCTCTCGTTCGCATTCGACTAGAGTTCTTCATTGCAAAGAATGTTCAATTAATTTTGTTCAAGATTTTACAATTTTATATGTTATTTCAGAATAGTTTTCAACATCTCAGTTCGTTCAAAACAAGCTGATTGGTGACATTTATTGAATTTTGAGTTTTTTATAATAACATACAGAATACAAAAACACAGAACTATGCCAAAACCATGCATTGGTGATTTAATTTACAAATGTTCCGTATATGACATTGAAATTACTTCAAATGACGTTGTAACTTGTAATTTCGGCTTTGAAAACAAAGGTATTTATATGAAAGTTTCCAAGTAATATGCAATTACAATCATATCAAACTGTGAAGGCTCAGTTCAGGTATAAACATATATTACAAATTCTGGCTAAAACGCTGGTATTTAACAACAGTTAGATGCTACAACCGAAAGGTTATACATGTGGAATTCATATTCAGATTCGAGTGATGAAATTTTAGCAATAATACGGTATAAGCGGTAACAATAAAACAATGGCGGCAGATCTTCACAGCGTTTTCAGCAATTTATTTCTGTTAAGTTCTCGGAATTTGAAATTCAAGGTCTGAATTTTACTCAAGGTTAATTATACCATGTTTCAAAATACTTCAATTTGAATAGAATATGGAAATATTATGCACATTTAATTATTTTTCGGCGTTTTCTAAAATTGTATAGGATTTGTTTAGGAACGTGCCTTGGGTGCATACATAAATGCCTTGCGACAAACGGTTTACGCCTTCATCTTTTGGTTTAATTATCCAAGTATCTTTAAGCCAAAGTGTTTAATGTAAAGACGTGAATCTTCTGCGCAAATATCACACAGCCATCGCCCTATCAAACACACTACGATTCTACACTTGAACATGTGTACGGAATATTTATATGTATTGACCCCTTTTGTATCCGTGATTTTTGTGTTATTACTGTCAACTTTACAGCGCTTAATTCCTAGAACCTAACCACACCATGAGTTTCAAGACTCCCAAAAACGCATCAGTTCCGGCGGTACAGTGTTAGGTAGATACTAAAAATTCTTATTTATTGGCTTTACAGGATGTTTAGATTTTCGATAAAAAATTATTATGTTCCTTGACGCTCAAAGCTAGTCTATGAAAAACAATCAATCGTTAGGATCGGTATACATACAATTGTAGATATTGGACCTGGATACTCGTAAATAAGTCTCTCTGAATGAAATCAGGTTTATTAGTTGAATTTGAGATTTAAATGTGCGTTGGTATTAAATTAAACGTAAACAATGACTAGAGGAGGTAGACGTCCAGACGAGATAAGACGAGTTTCCTTAAAAAATATATCAAGCCTTCAGAAACCTTGAGACGGACTTTGCCCTATACTCAACTAAACTCCATTTATTTGGTAAAAGCAAATAGTAACCTTCAATGACTTTCATTTTTTTCCCATAATATGTTTTCACCTGAAACACTGAGATTCTCTGGGTGTCTATTATAAATTCTTGGAATGAAAGAATTTACTACAAATCTTTTGTTTTGTTTGTCCATTCTTGCTGATTTGGAGAGACGATAACTGTTGCGGTGATTGTAAATGCTTAGCTTAACGAATATCTCAAATTTTGTATAGAATTTTGTACTCTTGACCATGTAGATTCGACACCGACATCCGACATCCGACATTATGAAATGACTTTTGACAGATTTCGAATCTTGTTTCTCGCGTAACTTAGCGGAATTGATCGTTGTATGACAAGGGTTGTCATATATATACATGGATACCTACTACATAGGTAAACATGCTGTTTGAGGTGGTCAGGCATATTAGAATTTAGAATAGCGAAACTCAATTTATTCCAGATATCTCAAATCATATACTTCTTTAGTATATTGATCTAAACATTCGTATATTGCTACTGTTACCGTCTGTCAATGACACTGTCCTTGAGATTGTTGTGATTGATTACGTTCTCAACGACCATTTAGCAAATTGAAATAACAAAATTAACTTACGTACTCTCTAATCGTAAAAAACGGGTTATGCATCCAATTATTTTAAACTGTGGTCAAATCGGCGGTTTTACAATATTACTAACCATCGAAGATTTTTTTAAAAACCTTGTCGCTATCTTTCGAAATAATACACTATATACAGTAGGAAATTTATTCAAGGATTTTAACCCGCTTCCACGTGTCAATTGTAATTCTAATAAGCCAATAAACCTTCTTGCGGTAAAAATATGAAATAATATTTAATATGATAATTTTAAAATACGAGAATACTGCAATATCCGTTATCAATCAAAGTGCAATGCAGATAACAATCTGATTTCACATTATAATTTGAATCAGTGTTAGTACTAGCGTCAAAGTCTCAGAACTAACTTCCGATTAAATCACGACTCGTGGACGGTTTTGACATTTAATTTGGAAATTTATTACGAGAACTTGACACCGACGACCTCATCAATCAGATCAAATTGATGGATATGATTATTCTCCCATAGAAATTTAAACCTGCTTCAGCATAATTGATATCACAATTGTAATTTGTAGTCCATGAAGGCCCTTGTTATACAAAGAAAGAAGTCATTCGCTGACGTCTTATAATTTGTCTAGCTTCCGTTGAATTCATACGAGATTTAAGATTTGCATTAAATACTTGAGAATTCACTTCAAATTCCAATTTCCAATCGCCTCGCAGTCTAGTCTCAAATCTTAAACGCAATCCGAAATCCGAATAATGTGCAGTAGGCTCAACTACATTTTCTTTAGCGGAACTCGTGTAAATAAATTAAAAAGTATCTTGACTTCCGAGAACTGAACTCTTCGTCAGGAGCATTGCCAGTACATTTATTACAATTATTATTAATTAATTCCACTTTGTCATTTGATATACACGTTTGCTTAGAACTAGATCAAAAGTTGGTAGCAATGTTTGACCCTTCTTTTCTAGAAAGAGTACGCAAGAATTGATGACAGGAAGCATATGATTAAGTCCGAGTTTAAAAAAAATATACATGCATCGAATTCTGTCAAATGTCAATCCATATTCTGCAAATGGGGTGGTTTACATACACATATTAGACAATAATATGTAGCTACAGCTACAATAATCATTTTAAATATTTATGGAATTTAATGGCGTTGTACCATAGGCGTCAGTATTAGATATCGAATTCATAGGTAGTCTGCCAACAAAGACTTTTACAGACCTTCAGAGACATCTTTTTATTGATCCATCAATTTTTAAGTCAGTGTATAATTGACTAGCATCGTTTGAGAATTGAGCCACAACTCGCTTTCATTTCATGAGGATCTCCAAACAATATCTCTTTTAAGGTATTTATATAAAAATTTCGAAGAAAGGCTGAGTTATAGATGACAGAATGCTGACAAGCGCCGATCAGGCAGGATACGTTCTGTACCACAAAAACGGATTAATTTATAATTCATCTTTAATAAATGTCATTCTTAATTCATTGTGGTTTGGTTTTTAATTAGTTAGGAAATCGTTCAAATAGTGACATAAATGCCGCGGCACCTCTATTGAATCGAAACTCAGCTAAGCTCCCTTCCCTAATATCTTACTCAATGGCCCTGTGTAAGATACATCATAAATATGATTTATAAATCACAGCACGTATACCAATAATAGATTATACATAACCGGGATTGTGCCCATGCCACATTACAGTACATATACAGGTACACATAAGAATTTAGTTCAAGTATAATCAAATCACGGTTAAAATGAACTCATTTGAAAGATTAATATGTTATGGATTGAGCCAGCAGTCGAGTTTTCCGTAAATAAAGTATACATTATTTCTAAACAAACTGTTTAAGCATTTATGCTTATGAGATTCACATTTGAATGTTTGATTTTATGATTATGCAATGGGTCATCTTCGATTCCTCGTTCTCGACCGGGCTACAAAATAGTTCCAACGTCAACGCCAAACAAGAATTGACAAATATATATTTTATATCCATATGAATGAACGCAGTACAAGATTTGAACCAAATTCGGAGTTTTATTTTAGAGTGAATAATGACAATGACCGATAGAATATACCAATACGCTTTGCTTCACGTTTTTAAGAAATCAGAAACTATTGAATAGCTAGTAGCAACAACAGTAAAGCATTTATATTTTTGTTTGTCAATCTCGAAATCCTTGCTACGCTTCAGGGTACGCGAAGTTGTTTGTTGTCCGCGCGCGTAGTCAACGCATTTAACCAAAATTCGCAGGTAGGAAATGACAAAATGCATTGTACGCTGGTAGACTAACCCTTGTTTTCATAGAAACCGTTGTTATTTCGTTGTTTGACTGATGCTTCAAAAATGATCGAAGAGGTAGTGTGAAACTGTTTATTGAGGTCATTTGTGCTTTAGTCTTCGAAGTGATCGGTCGCAAAAAAAAATTTCGCTCTTGAATTTAATTTTGTGACCATTTCTTCAGATTTTCGCAGCTCCTTCATTGTGCTTCGTGTCCCTTCCTTGGAACTCCCAAGTTTTGTGGTTGAGCCTTTGAAGACTGTGGAGAATGATTGTTCCTTGGGCAATTGAAAGTCCGGCAGGGCCTATTGGCGGAGGAGGTACTGAAGGTGAGTTGGATTCACTTCGAGTCCGGTTCGAAGTATTTGATCCTAAGCTTTGGTAGCGGATCTAATGCCTGTCAATTTTTAATTTGATTTAAATGCAGGTCTTCGGTACGGTGGTTACTGGGGAGATGGTTTCAAAAGTCTGGGAAATGTTCTTCTTCTAAAGAAGCAAGCAAAATGGGTCGACGGGAAGAGAACTCCTGAAACTACTGTCCTCGTTCCGACAGCTTACCCGGAACGCCAGGTTAAATGGGAACGTTCGACGTATTTGCTGGGTCAGGATTCTCCGATTGATAGTGTGGAGATGACTGAGCGCTGTGCGAAGCGGAAGATTGCGTCTGAGGTCCAGCTTGTTCTATTGGATCAAGTACGTGAGATTTTCTTATCATCTATTTGCAATAAACGTCTCATTACCAAAATTAACAGATATTTTTTGAATTCCTTTCTGCTGCAGATTTCTGAACGTATTAAATTGCGGAATAAGCGACGACAGGAAAAATGTGTATCTCAGGTTGATACGAAAGTTGAGCCAGAGTTGGCCAAGATTGAGGTTACGGTCAATCGTCCGGAATACGACCTTTTGGTGACTGTGGGAACGTCGGAGACCAAGATTGGTCTTGATTCACGGGCTGTTCGACGATTGGGTTTGGAGGCATTGCGACGGCAAAGAGGAGAGACTATAAAGGAACGGGAATTGAAGGTAAGATTCTATTTCACTTATGCAATTTACAGATTTCATTGATTTGAAGTGTCCAACTTTTAAATCCTGCCAATTTCCTTAGATTAAACGAGATTTGCTTCAGAAGAAGCAACGTTTGGAAACTTTTAAAGAAGTAGCTCGTGGTTTCACGAAGAACTTCATGGAAGTGGGAAGGAAAATGATGGAACTCGAAACTGGAAGTCCGGTGGAACCGGAATCCAAGGAGAACGTCGGAGAAGATGTATCATGTCAGGATAAGGTAAGCTCAACTTAAAAATGTAGCTGTAATTGCATTAAAACAGGTGTAGATTCAGATTCTTAACATATACCCTTATGGAATCTTTTTAGCAGCCTGATTTACGTCTGGATGTTGGAGAAGTGGAGCGTCCAATGGCTATGTGGAACGTGGACGGGGATCACGGGTCAAAGCCAAGCATGATTCCTAAGTTGGAGAAGAGACTCTGGCGGCCAAGCAACTACAAGGAGCCCAAACTCAATCGAGGATCGGGGCTTCAATTTCAAGTCCTGAAGGATTTGAAAATGCTGAAGGAGGGCAAGGAAGAGCTTCGCTATGATGGGGAGCTAGAAAATGGCAACCGTGGGAGTAACGGAAGGAAGACGACTTCTGCTTTTGTGCCGGATCGAGATGGGCGCCTCAGTCCGGTCAAATGTCGCGTGTCCAAAATTCCAATCCTATGTGAGAACCTGCGACCGCCAAACTATTCTCCTCCGAGGAAAGCCGAGAATACGGGGCTCCGGCATGTAGTGGCTCGGACAAGCCACGAAGCAAGAAACATCAAATGGACGACACTTGAATTCTCAAGTGGGAAGAAGTGTGGGGCATCTTCTTCTATGAATTTGAACGGACAGCAAGGAATGCAGATGCATGGCATTCAAGTCGGATGAAGGACAGACGAAATGTCGTTTTAGAGTGGCCAACGAGCCAAAGTTTCGTACGACAAAATAATTAAAAAATATTGATATTTGAGATATATGACTATCCTAAGAGATTGTAAACAATATTATTGTAATATGTTTTATTGTAAACTTGAAATGTATAAATAAAATGAATTTAAAATGTACACTTAAATCATCTCCGTATCTATCTCTTGTTAATTCCAGGGAAATTTCTCAATCCGAGGTCCTTATTTTTGCAGGTGTGCGGTGTCATTGTTCAGTAAGCTCGCGCGTACAGTAATCTTCACGTTAATTCGACAAGTGAAAGACCCTAACCTCATGCATGCATCTGCAGAGTACTACCCAGAAATGGGATTTCAATAAATAAAACAGAAAGAATTAAGTGAAAAGAGACGAATATAAATCCTTGATGAGTCCAAATTAGTTTCAAGCGGCTGAGAGCATAGGTTGAAGAATTAGGTACAACTTTCACCACTTTCTCTGAGAGAAAGGCGCTCAGAACTTTACTTGGATTTGGATTTTGGATTCAGCTCGTAGGCGTGTGGAACCCCAAGACGCCTTGTTTGCTAATAATTCCCAATGATGAACTTCTTCAACTTTCCTGTAACGCCTTCCTCGTAGTGAACTTGGTATTACAGCAGGATGAGGCTGAATTTACAGTATTTCACTAACTTTGAGTAACTGGTTGAGGTTAGGATGAGATAAAGACGTAGCATCCCCCCTGTAGCGTTGGACAAGGGACGGCATGGGGTGCGGCGTGGTTTTCAACGGCTTGGTTGTGTCTGATTGTTTGTTCAATCCCGGACATTGTTTGCTTATTCTTCCCCTTGTCTTGTACATAATGTATCTTAGATAACCAGTAAAGCGCAGATTGAATTGAATGCAAGGTTATACTTACGTATTATACTACGCCTTATCTTTGTCAAATAATACTGTGAAACGTTGTACCAAAAAGAGTTTAAAGGTCGATTAATAAAATTAGGTTTTGGTATTTTCTTGTCCACTTTTTAAAATGGTAAGTCACGACGAGATCGTCGTGTAGTCCTCATTTATTGCAACTTTACACGCGAGAGCGTGTCGGGGATCTGTTGATTATGTCAAAGATTTTTTCTCAGGTGACATTTCAATTTAAGACCTATGAAGTTTTGAACAATACAAATTATGTAGATTCAGACACCCTATTGTTTTTGTGTTGGAAGAAGGACAAGCGTACGGACAAGCCATTGGAATAATTTGGTGCCATAAATGGAATTTTCACTATTAATATAAATATTTAGTGAGATAATGCTGTTGCCAGCTTCACATCCTCTCGGAGAGATAGCATGGCTTGTGGAGGGCCAATGGCCAATCCTTCGCACCTCCACCTGACCTAACATATATATAATCCACGCCCAGGCGAATGGATCTAAATGAAGTTTGAGTGCACAAAATAGTTGGCAGAGTCGTGTCTTGGTCTCAAAATGTTCGTGTCGTCGTCGTCGTGACCAACCAACTCATCAACCTAAGTACCCTATGTCTATATATGTCCCTATAATATATTGTGTGATTTCCTTCTCCTCCGCTCACTTCCACGGAGTAAACAAAAGGAACATCTTGCGGGCCCACATTTTCCTCCGTCCCAATTAGGACTCGTCGACAGAATGTCACGGAAAAATTGCATAACAAATTACACTAGAATTTTGAAAACAGAAACCTATTGGTATCGAGATTTTTTTTGGCAAATGGGGAAGCCATAAAAGCCGAGATCCAAAGTCTATTGGTTGAGTAGCCAATTAGGGAATGTTTCCAATATCGAAGTTGCCAAACTGGATAGTCAACTGAATTCAGACAAAATCACCGAGCGTTATTAAGGGAAGTAGCCTGTTAAGATATTTCGAACCCAAGATACTTGAACATCCGAAAGGTTGAAAACCACAAAATCGACAAAAACGTCAATCGAAACATGTAGTTCCGATTCGTAGTGGCGAATTTACACAGTACACTTACCTGTCACGAAACCTCTGATTTGACACGAATCAGTAACGTCCACTCCGGTATAAATTCAAAGTTCACATTCTAAAATTTAAAGGTTGTTGATATAAACAACTCTGACTCTCAGTTAACAGTGTGGCAGTAACTGCTGTTGACATGTTAATGTTAATGTGTTTTAGAAATTCATTTAAAGTTCATATTTGAATATTTTGTAAGTGCAAATGCCTATACTATATTCCATTGATAAATCCAGCTGCCATGCTGTGCATGTACCTATACCTTGTAAGGGTATATTTAGAATTGAGGATTGGCGTAATGCATTCTCGCTATTGATTTTTTTTGTCTGGTTTTCGAATGGCTATTTTCTCTGGTATGTTTTGTCAAGTTCCCTACTTGGGATAGGGTGAAGAAGTGAGTATGGCATTGTAGTGAGGGGTTGTTTTTGGTAGGTTGGTTAAGGCTGAGAAGTGAGAAGAAGTCAATTTGAGCCAGGCGTCGAGAGGATAATAAGGCGATAAATAATTGGATAAAAGATGAGCCTGTGTTGGGCCTATTGTCTTTCTCTGGACGGACGAGTGGGTTCAGAACCGCAGCAGGAGTTATCAACAACACTTCCCTCCCTGTCACCTTTCATTTACATAACAAAAACCCAGCAGAGAAGGAGTGACATTTATGTTACCAGAAAAAGAAAACATCTTATTGTTCTCATTTCCTTTGTATTTCCTCAAGTATCCATAAACATGTTAATATGCACAAGCAAATACTTGAGGTGGATTTTTTTGGAAGTTTCATGACCTCTTCGTAAAAAGACATGTAGATGAATGTATACACTATGTATAAGGTATAAGCACAAAATTAAAGTACATATTCGGTATGAGTTGGACTGCATTGAATTAAGTGCTTTCGCGTGATACAAAGTATTTACACCATGGTAAATGTCTGGAAACTGGAAAATATAATATCTATATATGTAGCACAACCATAACTGAGAATTCGTTCCTTGTATTTGTATTTCTAATAAATTTATTTCTAATAAATATATTAACGTGTATTTCCAATATGATGTACGCGGGATTTCCCGACCTCAGTATACATGGTAAAGTTGCACATTGTATGTACCTTACATTTACCTAGTAAAATCATGGCTTAAGGCAGTGCGTGTTATTGCCGTAATTAGATTGTCTGTGTCTCGGTGTGAATTTCGTATTTATAGTTGTAGTTCTTGGAAGCAATAACGATTTGCGACTTCTAGTATTGTAACTGCATGATTGTCAGAATTATGTCGCTCTGAATTCGGGCTGACATTATGGTATTACATAATTTTTATTAAGGATTCCAAATGCAACTGTAAAGCGGAAGCCGCTATTCGCATTGTGCATTGAAGCCTTATTTATTGACAAGAAACTATGCTTATTGCCTGCTTTCTCCCAATCTTGAATGTACGGCACAATTTACGGCACTTTCTCTGTACACTCGCACCGTGAAGTGAATTTCTTAATCTCAATTCGGGTATTCAATTCAGGGTTATAATTTTCCTAATGCCTCCTTGCCATTGGCCATCGTGTCGTCAGCCAACTACAGATACACCTAAAACTCCGCAGTATTTACCAAATCCAGCGTGTTGTGTGTGTGATAGAGCGGTCAAAGTGTTTGTTCCGACCGGTGCCAAGTGGATTTATTTCATCTCACTTTTACAACCTGGTTGCTCCTCGATTGAAAACTTGAAAAGTACATGAAATACATTTGCATTTTCACCGTTTCTCCCCATTCAACTCCTAACGGAGAAGCTGTGTAAACAAAAGCCGCCTAGCATATCTGGAAACGCTTTTCCCTACTATCGACGACCCTTCAATAAAGTCTGGTCGACAGACGTCGTCGTTCGTTCGTGCGTCAGAGTAAAGTATCCTAGCCTACTGAACAACACACACACCTGTCCATTTAATGACATACTGTTTACTCCCACTTTACTACGATCACGGGCTTCCTCATAAACTTCATATAATACACTGGATGTGTGCTCCTGAATCCAATATCATCCAATCCAAGCTACATCCTTTGAACCTCATCCGTCCATAAGGAAATACTGCCCAGATGTATTGTAGATACTTGTCCGTCCATATCCGTTTCTGGATTTTCTGGGTGGGATGGACCGTGTGTCTAAATTTCATTGTCCAAATGTTGCTCTTCCAACTAAATTGTTTTTGAAATTAGGTAGTGCTTCGTTTTATTGAAATAGGAAGTAATGAAGTGTTTACTTCTAGAAAAGGTGACGGTTTGACCTTTCTGGACGCGTGGGCAGCGGAAATCCGTAGACATTTTGGGTTATAAATCGTTTATTCAAGTACATGCGTCAATTGTATGGTACAAAATCTTACAATTAGTAAGCCATCTGAATCTGGGGCACTGTGAGATTTTTAGCTGGATACGCACTCCGAGTAAGTGCTTCAGTTGAACATGAAGACGTTATAAATTATATATAATTTAATTTAGCTGGACATTACAGTGTAAAATTAAAATTGTTAACAATCGCGTTGTCAACATTGATATTGAACAGGATATGCGTTCATGCTGCGCTCAAGTTTTAAATATTCCGGAAATTTTGCTTTTTTTTTTTAAAGCTGGTCCTATAGGGGAAAAGTTAGACACCGAGGTTTGCTTCAGCGTATTTACTTGCTTATACATAATGTTATGAGCAAGAATTGTTTAGCAAATGGCAAACGATGGAAAACATGTATTTGGTACCGATATACCGTATTTAGGTGTTGTTTGAAATATTCGTTTTCAATTACGTATAGATATAATAGCTCTAACGCCAGATTAATGCAACAATATAACACAATTTGGCAGATTCTGTGCCAGTTTCCGGTACGAGATCTGTTTTCTAAGTTCAAATACTACAAAACTCGAATTCTAGATTCTATTTCTATTGCTTTAATGCAAAGCTTACATAATAACAGCATTAATTTCTAATTAATAATGAATGAGGCCAAGCAGGCGAGGAGACCTGAAAACCCGTCCTCCCATATGCCTCCGACCCATCCCGCAGCCCAGTCAGAAGAGCCTGAACACTGAACCCTAGTATTAGATCCAGGACCAGCGTGTGGAAGATGAGGCTGGCAAATGATGATGATGATGATGATGATGATCGCAGGATCAAGATTTGTAACAAACTGACTCGGTCCATCCAAAAACCTTACATCATAGAACATTTGTGTACAACAGAGCAGTAGCAAGGATTTCCGCGTGTCTAACCGTGTAAAAAAGCAGGGAGACATTGTGGCAGAAACCAAACCAGGCTAGGATAGAGAAACTGCTAGTAAAGTAAATGCTTGATGTTGATCCAAAAGCCAGACTTCTTCTCAGAGAGATCTCTCTCTAGCCTCACTTTTAAAATAATATGATATTTATTGGAGATTTCCTGCAGCTCAGTCCTCTAGTCACACTTTGACTCTTACGAGCGGAACAGAGTTAGGGCTTAAATACTTTGGGGACAGTCACACGTCGAGAACAAAGCGACAGGTTGGAACAAATTAACACAGTTTATTTACATACAAATCAACAGAAGCTTCATGCTTTGAAGATTCATCGGAAACCATAGTGGTGATTTCACGGCTAATTTGTGTAAAAACTGGCCGTAACTGGACTGGAATTATATCGCGTTCGACAATCTATTGAGGTATCGCATCATACATCCATAACATAATCATTTGTTGACATCCGTCGAAGGCTTGCAATATAAATGGTAACTTACCTAATGGATGACGGAATGCGGAATTTTATGGCATTAAAATAACGTCACGTAGGTACTGTAAATACACATAAATTCAAAATCCATAACATGCTACTGTTGTTCTTTGTATCGAATTACGATAATGCTCCATAGATTGTCAATCACGAAAACACGGAAAACGAAAACAAGTGAATAATTCACAAGGTACAAATCTCCGCGGTGAAATTGACCATGAACGACCAGCATCACTTCTAATTATCCACTGCGATCAGCCAAAAGACCAAGGATTTAGGAACTGGGTTCCCATTCCCAATTACCAGACACCTTGTTAAGACGGATTTTTCGGCCCAAACACAAGCGAGCTGATTTCTGGAAATGGCTGCAGAAGCTGTAGTGCGTCATTATAGGAAACTATATCCTGCCTGGGACGAGCTTCAGTAAGATGCGTGCTGAGAACGTATGAGGTAGGTACTTAAACATCGTTAACATAATTGCGCTAATTAGTTTGAGTCTATGAGGGTGAGGGTGGAACATTGTCGGGTTTGTCTGCACAAATATAGCTTCAAAGCTTCATCTCTTTTTGAGAGGCAGACTATAAATATTTTTCGTAAGCAGACGTAAGCGTGAAAGTGAATGATTAATTGACGTTCGAACCTATTCGTCAGTCGTCACGTAGATGAGTTCGGATAGTTACCTGGATTCAATTCCCCATCTTTCCTGTCTTGAGCAAATAAACTCGAGATGCACGAGAGACTTGTCAGCGTGGGTAACGAGTAACGAGATATATTCTGCATTGTGTCCTAATTTTTATGTTTATTTGTCAGACGCTACCCACGTAATCACGAGGTAATGCTCTAATTTTGATTTACGCCCACGTCGCACTTATTTCCGGGAATTAGAAATTTTGATTTTTTTAAAACCCTTAAATGCAAAGGAAGGCAAAAATCAAAAATTCAATTTAATACACAACGCTTGAGTGTGAATAGGATAAAGATAAGTAATTAAAGCGCGTAGATGGATACTACATATGACAATGAGTAAAAGGACTCAAGGATGAAAATTTGGGCCAAAAAAAGAAGCATTGACTAAATTGGCTAGAGTTACCCATTCCGGACTGGGCTTAAGCTTCTGGGAAGGATTAGGGGTATTGAGGGAAAGAAATTCAATTACATAATGCCTCCAGAGTCCGCTCTTGACGACAAGAAGGGACCTTCTGCCAAACAGGAATTAAATCAGTTCTCATTACTCCCGTCAATATGATTATGAAGGAGGGATTTGAGTATTGCTTTCACTTCCACTATGGGAAACTACTTAACTACACACGCACGCACATCCCTAAAAAAAAGGCAAAAAAAAACGAAGCCAAAGCCAAGCTAGGAACTTTCTTCCTGAAATTCGTAGTCAATTCCGACTCGATTAGAATGCAGAAAATTTAGCTGTGTTATGAAATGAGGATGGAACTCACACTTTTTCAATACATTAAATCCTAATTTTGTGAAAGGTGTCTTTCTTGAATTTGAAAACCTAACCTAACCTAACTTTGTCTAAGTTAATATGTAGATAAAGATTCACCGGTAAATCAGACGGCAAATTATGTAGGTTTTTTAATATACCGATTAATTGGTAGACTGATTAACGGATTTTCGCCGGTTAATCGACATTTATTTTCGATTAATCGGGGTTTTGCGAATATTTTTGTCTTAGGCGTAATGTCAATTTATAAGAAATTTCGGTGACAGACAGACAGATCGCCAGCAAGATTAATCCCGGTAGACCTTTCGGTTTAAAAACAAGAATTTTGAATAAATTATTGCCAGCTACTGTAATTATGCTGATTCGAAACGTGATTTAAGTTAAATAACTCTAGTATCAAGAGATTTTATTCATGGGCATTGCATAATGACATGTTATTACTGACCAATATCAGGTTTTAATATCGAGTAGTCTACATACGCATTACAATTATTTACTCAATACGTAATTATAAATCGAATTACAGAACTCATTACTACTTAACAATACACGTAAAACAATTGAATATTGAGCGTGTCAAAATATTACTGCACGTCAAGAATAATTACTTTGAGGCTTGGTTTGGGCTAATACCATTAATTTTTAAAAAAGCCGAGGCTCAAAACGCCACGAACCAACTTTCTCCTAGGATTACTTTCACCCAGGGCTCCCAAGGCTTTTGGCTTGGGTTTGTCGTGCTTCGTGCTCTGGCGTAGTCCGTACACCCAAGGAAGAGAGAAAAAAACGAGGCTCTTTTTCTGGAGGGCTGAGATACAATTGTGTCACACTTCTTTCTACCCTCTCCTTATTAGTTTACGTATGCCCGAGCGAGGTTCCGCCACGTCTTTATCATCCAATTTGGCATGCCTGAGTGACACGAGTTATTTTTTTGTCTCCCTCCCTCTCAGCCTCCCCACCGTCTGCCAAGACACATATATTAATAAAATATTAGTAATAACTCATGTTCACCTTCTGGATTTTTGGCATTTTCCAGGGCCAAAGGAGAGAGAGAGAGAGATACAAACAGACGGGAGTACTCGGATTGAAGCTTGGATTCCAGAATTGGGTTGAACGTTGAACAGAGTAGTAACATTGGGATTTCAAGTCAGTGAAGGTGACGCCGAGGCATTAACAAAAAAAAAAAACACTCGAGAGTTTTAAGAAAAGAGTGAGATTTTCTTCCCAAGAAAAGTGTATCTTAATTTTTCTTCCTGTGCACTGGCTCAGACTTGAGTGGAAGTGACTCCGGGAAGGAGTGTTTGTGTGGAAGTGGGTGAAGATGCATAAGATTGAGCCGATTGAGTTGATTGAGACGCCAGTACTGGTCACTGGGACGGCGGAGTCACGGAATTCTCCCGTGGTGGTCCACCCCGTGTCCGCGTCTCCCGCACCCGCTCTCCTGCTCCAGAAACGAACCCGGGGTGTGAACAATAGTGTGGTGGGACGGAAGCGACATTCTCTCGGCCTCCCACCCTCAACCCCCGCCCCGGATGACCTCAACTGTACTCAACCCCTCTTACCCCAGTCACAGTCACATCATTTGATTGGACGAGACGAAGGTGAGCATTTTACAAATTTTAAAAATTTCATTTAGGGATATTGTTAATGTCCCGCAAATAACGTTTTACAATATTTGATTTTGGACTTTGATAGGCGATTGTGGTTCTTTACAGCGAAACGTTGTTTAGCCCACAAATTCACTATTGCCACATGTTCTTTAGCATAAAGGATGTACCGTCACACAGCAGTAAGACCCTGAGGTCGGGTTTAAATCGCAATGGAAAGCTAGGTCTATAGTTTCGTGTGTCATTGCATTAATATTTCTTATCGTGAGTTGTCACCAAAGGTGTGGCGATTGAGACAACCATGGGGCGCAATGAATGCTTCCGTGAATTCGCGGGGCTAAACGACGTTTCGCGCGAACAACCCCAAATATTTTCGCTAAACAGCTTTTAGCGTCGCAGAGTACTTAACGTGCTCTATAGCCATATGTAAAGTTTGGTTAGGTTGGGTTCTTGAAATTTAATTTATAATCTGTGTGGTTCAAAGAATATGTGGCAATATAGGGTGAGATAGGGCACTAGCGCAGCTGGGTAAAACATCTAAACGGAAAGGCTGGTAAAAATTGTTTGTACTGGTCTCATAAAATAATTCCACTCTGTGACCGTACATATGCTTTGTTAACGCCAATTATGTACGAACGTTATTAAATCCACAGAATTCAATCAATATTAATTCTAACCGTAATTGACCCGCCCGCCTCGATATATTTCTATTGTGTAACATAATCATAATCCCATAATAGAAATATCCATAAAGGATTAGGAATTATTCGGTAATTAATGTTAAATATTTATGAGTTAATTTTGCATGTTTTCTATTCTCTATCGAAGAGCACAGTAGCGTGGCATTGTATATTTTTGTATCTACATTAAAAAAATGGAGTCGTAGTTTCCGAAAGTTCTCAGCAAACAAACATGTTCTTAGCCTCGACAAAAAAAATAGTTTAGTCCAACACGCTAAGGCAAGGGTCAGGTTGAAAAAATCAGATTCGATATTCGATTACACAGTAGATTTTATGATGAGTTTCCGGAGCCTATATTCATATCCATATCCTTTTAATAATGTGAATGTTTAACATGAAACATGACAAATACTATATTCAAAGTTCAGTCTTGTGCTCTATTTCAAGGTACAAATCTGCGTCAGTTCCGCCTTAGGGAAAACCGTACAAGATATTTGGAAATTCTATCCAAGGAAAGGCTTTCGTGTCATCTAAGCATCATCATCCGTGTTATCTCCAAACCTGTCAGTTTGTAATAATAACGTCTTGGCAAGGCGTGAAAATGGTGTGGCAGAGGCCTCGAGGTGTTTTATGCATAGCTGTCTACTCGATTTCTTCAACCCTCTTTCACGCTCCGGTTCTATTATCGGGATCGGGAGTATCACATTCCTACTGTTATTATCTTGTCAGGGAATGTCAAGATGGATTTCAGTTTCATGAACGTATTGAGTTCATGTCATGCAAATCTACAAATACGGCGAATAGGTTTTCACCCGTATTTATTACTCTAATTCCAATTCGTGCCAGGCTGAAATGGAGAAAGCTCTACGGCTACGTTTTACTTTTTGTAACCAAACCACACATTTTTTGCTAAGCATAACGAGTCGAGGCTAACAAATTGTGGCTCAAAATGAAATTTTATGTTTAAAGACAATGCACTCTGCTTAAAATAAAATTTTTCGGACGTCGCGGAAAATTTAAACACGCAGAACTGTTTACTAATTTGCATATAATAGTGTTGTTTGATTCCTAAGCACCGCACCGCATAACAAGAAATTCATTTGGCAAATTCAGTTTAATTAGGTAGGTACTTACAAAATGTAATTCAGCTCAAGTCCACGATGTATAGATATTAGGTATAAAATACTATTAAATCAAAACACAGTACTTGAGTGACTTACAAATACATAATAAATTAATAGACAATGTAATTCAAGTTTAATCGCGGATATACACGTGCGGTTAGGAATTATACTTAAGGTATACCTACGACCATGTTGCGTAAGTCGAGTAGGCACTTTATCCAAAACTACGTAGTTATCTTGGGCTGACGGAGACGGATATTGTTATTTGAGTTCGAAGACACACACGGCTGTAGTATTGGCTCGTCGTAAATTGTTTTGTTTTGGATTGAATATTATTAATTCATATTGAATGTGACGATAGGCGGAGGAGGTGAAGTTCTTTCAACCCGTAACCGCCATTCATCCGGTTGCCTCCCGTCCGAGCCCACTCTGACCGCAGTCAATATCAGCATCAATCCCATGCAGACCACACTACCTCTCAGTAACCGTACCCTCCAAGTCCGTCTCGAGGACGATGGCTACTGTTCTTCCTTCACTTCCAAAAACTCAGAAGGTAAGTAATTAGGCTTAATTTTATAAATTTAAGAATGACAGCCATGATGGCAGCATTTTAATTCATATCTTAGACAGTAAGATGTTCAATGTTATCAAATTGTATTGCAATTACGCGTGCGGTAAAATGTTTAACACAATAAGGGTGTGTTTGGGGATGAGCGTTGGAAAAACCCGAGAATAAAGCTATCTTCGGAGTACTAATCTTAAGTACGCAGAAAGTTGGGTGGGGCTCAACATTTATGGGATGGAGATGAAACCCAATGCAAACTCAATCTGTCTACACTTGTTACGTCTTATTTAATAATGTCCTTAAATTTTTACGACTCGTGCAGGCAATTATCATAAATCAAATACATTCAGTAAAATTATTTTTGCAGAGACTGGGTAATGCATGTAGGTAGCCTTGAGTAAGCCAATAAAAGAACATTTAAATTTAGTATTTGGAATCTGTTTCAATTTAGCGAAAATTCCTATAAACTGCTCACTGCGCTGCACGATGAAATGCGCCGAAAAACGATTTAAGCGATGACAACTGCATAAGCGTTGTTCCGCAGAACCACGAGCCACCCTGCCCTACACCCTACCTAAAAAATTTCAAATTCGTTGAAACTTTTCTCCTCTGTCATGGGGTGAACCGTGGAGGAAGTACTAAAAGACATAAACTCACCCCAGGGTGCCACTATCAAGCGGTGTAATATGCATTATTCAGACACTGTAAAACTAATCTCTGGCATTTGTTGTGAACAAGTCATCATAAGTCATAATCTTGTGTTAGTGAGGCTATAAAACTAATCATGTTCCTTAAGTGTAAATAATAATAAAAAATTCAATGACATAAATTATTGTGCTGACAAATTATCTTGTCACCTTTCAACACCCCATTCATATAACACAGACTCAAGCAACAATTTTGAAATCTTCATGCGCGATAGTATACGTAATTTGTGGTTAGCACGCGATTAAAAGGCGTCGCACAATTGCTCAGCAATAGCAAGAAAGATGATTATCCTGCGTTTAAGTAAAGGTAATCCGTATATTTACGCACATTTTTAGACGTAGGTAAGTAAGCATTTGGATTCAAGGCTGTGTTTGATTCTTGAAATTTACGGTACATGTGGTGACAAGCACACACATTTCGTAATTTGTAATGTAAGCTGGAGATGGGTAGAGTCTTGGAGATTCCCAGAGATTTATTTGACAAAGAGTGTGATTTTGAGCCCTTGCTCGTGCTAGGGCCACGACGGACCCATTCATTATCGACACTTCCACAGAGAATCTCTTTAATTACTCCTCGTCGAGCAGGTCTCACCCGCATAAATTAAATAAATCAAGTCCCGGATCTCCTTCTACGGAGACTTTCTATTAGCCCCCTCGTCCGCTTAGGCAAACAAATGTCTCAATTAATCTCAGCCCTTACTAGGAACAGAAACTATCAAAGGAAATTAAACAAAAGGAGTTCAGTGGGCTTCACTCAAGAAACACTCACCTTCCCTCAACTCCATTTCTCACTATTTGCACTACTACTACTGAGAACGTATCCCATTGTGTAGAATTTAAATTTACGACGGTACATTTCCCAGAAAATCTGCACCGTAAGAATATGCTTCGTTTGCCAAAATTATGGTACTGATTTGGCGCCTATAGAATGATTTGAATAGTTGCAATGTCCAGAAGCATTGGACAAACCGTATTATACTTTATATTGAATGGAATACGGGGGTAAAGAGCATCGCACTCAATTTATGGGTCTGTGGTAATCAGACCGATTTGGCTGAAATTTTACACAGTTGCCGATCTTATAATTAGTTTGACCCAGTCGCCATCTTGGACATTGTAAAACAGCTGTAATCAGACCGATTTGACTGAAAATTTACACAGTTGTTCTTTAAATCATTCCCAACAACTTTCTAATGGACCTCAACTCGATCCTATGATTAGTTTGTTAAAAATCGCCAAAGAAGAGTATTAGGAACAACTGTGTAAAATTTCAGCCAAATCGGTCTGATTGCCGATGTGCGATGTCTTTAATTATTTATTGGGTCCTTTATTGGCTGTTCTGGGTTTTAGGTGTACAGCACGGAGTTTTGACGACAGGGAGCAGTCAGACGAAGCCCACACTGAACCATGACCATCCCTCCACACCCTCGTCCACCCGATCTCATGGAGACCCCGATCGTGAAACCTGGGGTCAGAGTCTCGATTTTCTCCTTTCCATCATTGGATTTGCCGTGGATTTGGCTAATGTCTGGAGATTTCCGTATTACTGCTACAAAAATGGAGGCGGTGAGCTCATTTTCCAAACTTTGTACATGCTTCCTATTCTTAAATTTAAAATGTAAATCTCTATCACATGAACATGCACACATTAATATAGTGATGAAATATTTGGTAATCCTTAAGATTCACATATACTTCTTACAAGTACAAAGTGCATGTCAGAGAAGTTTACGACAACGCTAAATTCCGTTAATGAACCCGTCTATGATCTACAAAACAGGACTAGGTTAGAAATGTCTACAAGGCATGGAAAAGTCTTTAATTTTAATGCGATGCAAGACATTGCTACAATTAGTTGAAAGTGAAAGCGGACCGTAATGTTGCATTGGTACCAGGGACACATAAGTGCCACGCAGCGAGCTCGTAATTCAGTTATGTTTTTGTCAGGTGTTTTTGTGCAAAGCCAGGTTTAAACTTCAAATGGTTCTAGCAGAATTATTTATGACCCTTGCCCTGGAGAAGCATTAAATAGCCTACTTTGCTGAATTTGGAGTGAAAAGATTTCTCTCTCAGTTCAGGCTTGCAGTGTGGAAAAGTTAGTATCTGTATTTGCAGTGCAGTTTGCAGTTGGCTGTTTAAACACTCCTTGCAAGTATCTGGAAAATCAATTCCGGTGTTTAAGTTGTCAATCGTATATCGTATGAATGGGTCTAGACGAAGCGATGGGACGCGAGGGAGGTTAGACTAATGAGTGTGCAATTTCTTTCTTTCAGGTGCCTTCCTCATTCCCTACTTCCTAATGCTATTGTTTAGTGCCATACCCGTTTTTTACATGGAACTCCTACTCGGGCAATCCATTCGACAAGGCCCTATCAGCATGTGGAGAATATGCCCGCTTTTCAAAGGTATTTTATAGTCAACATGATTCCGGACATACCGTATTTAACCATAACATACAGTACTAATTAGTTCACAGTTAATACATACATTAAAATATAAAATGCGAGACGTGCAAGAAAACGATGAAACGCATTGATCAATTGGTTTAAACCCGATTGTTTAACTGCTTGAAAAAATTAATAAAGACGAAAACGATTTCGTCAGGATTTGTTCATTTTTCCATACTTTTTTTTACAGTTGCGGAATTTCTTATTTATTATTAATCTGTGTGGGTAGCTTTGACCGCATTTTTCACGATATAAACGCCTCGGAGTGACAAATAAAAATTGAGCGTAATTTCCAGCTTTTACATGTCCGCAAGCATCCGTATGGATTGCACTTGCACTACGTTTACAGGATCAAGTTTGAATGATGTTATTCTTAATTTAAGTATTGGGTTTTGTTAGGGATTGGTTACTGTGCCGTGACAGTGTCGTACTTTGTGTCCTGGTACTACAATACGATCATGGGCTGGTCACTCCACTACACCATCAATTCCTTTGCCTCGCCCTTGCCTTGGACGACTTGTAACAACACTTGGAATACGGAGAATTGCTACATTCCGCTCGACAATTCCACAGCGAGTGAGAACAATTACTACTATGGAAGTAATGAGACGAGATGGGGAAACAGTAGCCGACCCTCAAATGCCACTTCACCTGCCAGTGAGTACTTCAGGTAAGATCACAACCACAAGGGCAAGCGTAATCTCGGCTCAGTTTACAATATACCCATAACATGTCAACGCAAAGAGGTATCAAGTATCACGTTTCACAAACGACACCAAAACAAGAAATACGATACGCACGCGCTCGTACAAAAATATGACATGGAAAATCGTCTCGTTTTGAGGAATTAAGCATGAGCATTTAAGGCAGGTATATTATATAGGTATATTATATACCTGTACCTATGTAATACTACGAACCCAAACTTGAATTTAACGGCCTTCTATACAAATATCCCCCACCCCCTCGTAATGCAAATTCCCATAAGGGAAGGTTTTACGCCAAATGTTATAACTTGAGTAGTGATTAACGTAGAGACTTGGTGTTTGGTGTTCT
>JAQFYT010000134.1:0-34711 GCA_034694925.1 Ceratophysella denticulata
AACTTTTTGAGTCCAAGTGGCTAACTATTTCAAAAATTTGCCAACGGGGTATTAGCCACAGAGACCGACCACCCTCTCGTAGGAAACTGGAAAACCAAAATAGCTTTAAAAATGCCGCAATTTTTTAGCGCTGCAAGGCTCAAAATCATGCAAAAAACAACCGACTCAATGCGTATAAAAAACGAGTTTATTACAGATTAGAGGGTACCCCGCTAAGCCGGAAAGCCCCAGATTTTTCCGTGTGGCAAGGCAAAGCCTTTGGGCAAAGTCAGGTATTAAGCACTTGACTCGATTATTACTTTAGGATTAAAATAATTTGTATGCGGACCCTCTATCCCTCTCGCCTCTGTGACAAATGGATGAGTTGTAGGTCCGTAGGTAATAAAAGCATGTCCCCGAGCCAAGCTATACAGTAAACAAAAAACAAGCTTTTTCGTTGTAGCCCGTGTTCTTCGCTTTGAATGAAAATGAATTGAATTGTTTATTTACAATTTTTACTCCGTGTAAAATATAATTGGGCCGGAAAGGCCAAGAACAACGTCGGAATGAGTCCTTAAGCTCTCTCGTTTTTATATGAAAATTCAAACGACCACGTGCAGCTCGCAATGTGTTCTTCAGCAAACAACCTCCTTAAGGATATGTAACGAAACTTGACTTGAATTAATAATCAGGAGTTCTATCCTTGGCAGCAAGATTCAACATTCAAGATTCAAGTAGAAAAGTCGGAGTATGTAGCCAAGGCACGTCCGCTTACTTCTTCCAGACATAATTCGAGTAAACCAGGATATTATGGTTATTATTATAAAAAGAAGCCGAGACTGTCTTGAGACAGGAAAGCAACATCGGGTGGATCATTAAACACTTTCAAGTGTCCGTCCGTGTATACGCGTCTACGAAACGAAAAATATGAAACGAACATGGATGTGAGATGTGAGTTGTAGCTTTACGTAGAAAAAAATAACAACTGGAAAACCGGGTTTTGCTTCATTGGAATTCACAGAACGATCGGGCAAAAATCTGGCTTATTAAGATGTTTGAATTTTCGATCTGCGCACCCGTACATAGCATTGAATGTGCGAAGTCTACAGTTCGTAGATCGATGGATCGCACAAAAGACCAGCCCGGTTTTACACAAGATCAATGCTTACAGTGAATTCTGGCGCAATTAAATATTAAATGTACCACCATGTAAAAAATGCAATTTAATTTAGGCTAATTAAATGCACTTCCCGAGAGAACTGAATTTAGTTTACTTCCGGTTTAACCCTCGTTATATGCTATGAATTAGCATTTGCCAATGAACTAGATGAATTACAAGGTAATCGTAATTGTAGGTTAGCTATATTAGCAACCTCGCTGATTAGTCGAATCATTTCCATGGAACGGGGTACCACGTCTCTAATTCTACATTGGAGGGTTGTTCCAGAAATACGCCTGTGTAGATTGTTGAGAACTGCGATGCCACGTAAGCCTTGTTGGAATTCCAATTTCCTCATCCTGGCCTGGACCCTTATTTCCAAATTGGCGTCTAATAATAGTGGACGGGGTCCGAGCTAATAATCACCCTCGTGTTGTTTTAGGTTTTAGGTTGAGCATTATCCCTGTGGTTTGGGTTTTTCGGACCCTGTAGAGACGCACATCAACCCAATGTCATAAATCAAGTCTCCCAACGAGACAGGCGAGACAATCCTTCGTGTATAAGAGTAAATTCGTAAAAGAATGCATCTGTACTATGTACAAATAATATTGTGTGATGTAATGTGACTTGACTTGACTTCAGCGTTGAAGACTGAACGACTGAGTCCCACCGACACCGACCGGTTTTTATCCCGTCCCGCACCAGTGCACCCAGGACGTGCATTTCATTTTACTTTAACACTGGACTTGTTGACAACTCTTTATTGTACTCAAAGCTTCAAGAAATTACACTGAACTCAGCACCCAGCCTCATTAACTGCGGTTTTACGACAAGTAAACTTAATTTAACTGGGAAGGATGGGCTAAAATTAAAATAACCACTACTGAACAGCCCACCACGCCCACCTGTCATCGCCAAAAGAAAAGATTTACGTATTTCGCGCAAAATGGTGACGAAACCCGCAAAAATTTGAAATCGAACTTAGCGCTCTGTATTAAACCATGGCAGTATATAACATACGTAATTATGGTTCGACATTAATCCTGGTAAATACATGTTTACTTGACGTCAATAAAAGGTACGATGAATTGAAGATTCGAAATTACTGCATTGTCTGAATAACTGAAAAAGCAAGTTGATACAATACACCTGTCCAAGTCCTTAGTAATTTGCATGGAAGAATCATGTCACGACCTGGTCAGAAATTACATTGAAGCTACATGAAACCTATTCAAATACCTTGTATCTGTGTACAAAAAAAAATCGGATTTCGATTCAAGTTCATAAATACTGACTCTGACTCACACTCTTGTGCCAAGCGAGGCTCTAAAACACATGCAATAAAAAATCGGATTCTCATCGAAAATCATCCTAACTCACGCCAAACCCCGAGACCCGTCACCAATTAGACAATCAATGAATTTTTTAGAATTAAAATAATGGGCTACAAAATATACAATAAAACCAGGACTTGGAATCTCAAAGTCAGGTTTGGGTCGTAAAAAATTTAACGTGCAAGCTTTACTTTTTACAAAACACAACCTTAAAGTCATGCGGTAGTTTCTTTAGCTGATTTTAATTACAGACTACGGCTAATTCTAGGGTATGCGAGTATGCAATAGTACGCTTATACAGTATGTAAGGTACTTTCCCAGAAAACCCATAAATCTTGAAAAATCCCTCAAAAATAAATAATGACATTAAGGAGATACAGATTGATGTGGTGGGAAGATCCAGAGCATTTTTCCGCGCAAGTGAACACGGGAGTTAGTAGGTAGCAAAACCTTAAACCTTAAGCTAAGTTAAACCAGGAACAACAGTGAAATCGTAAATAATTGTAAAAACAGAGCATAGAAGCTTGAACAGTGAACAGGAATGTGTGGAAGGATTACAAGATTGTGCCTGCCTCTGAACAGAATGATTTAAGAGGCTGTAGAAAAAAGGACAGCTGGAATAACGCTTAATAGTAATTAAATGCTGGTTTACTGACAGTAGGATTTTTAAATCGTTAATAATTCTACGATTGACAGGCTCTGAGCACGACGCAACGCGTATTTGTATATTTAACGCTATTTTCTGCGGTGAACACTGCAGGTACTTGAATTTCATTAAAATTATGTGTTATGTGCTGCAGTTTGTCGCGTTATGAAAATATCTAAATTGAAAAACCAGTGTGATCTGTCCATATTCACCAAGCTTCGGGTCGAATAAATCCGCGAATATTTGAAACTGCGATATGGTAAGCAAATTTTTACCCGTGAGCGATCCTAAATGCTGCGAATTGTTCATATTACTATGTGTTGATATTTTGACACCAGTGTTAAAGCTTAAAACAACCGCCGAGCCGTTGCTGTTCAAATTTGATACGTCAGCCTAAACCCTGCGAAACGAATATAAGGTATCATTACTTTCAGGTAATTGTTAATATTCACTGTACAATTATTGTAACGGATCCCTTGTGGCTTACTCTCATGAATCCCACGTTCTCGGTGTTAAATCGCAACAATGTGCTAAAATGAAGCTGTCAATCCGTTAAATGATTAATCATATACAGATACGGATAGCACATCTTAAACCGGTTTATTCTTTGCAAAAGTCTTCTTTACGCCACCACCAAACTACCTACTTGTCAATTTTGTCATACACATCCAATCTTCAATTTTGAAGATGAGACGTTGCAAAAAATTCAATATACAAAGCCAAGAAAACCTCAAAATGCAATCAGATACCCACATCAATTTGCACTCAGGATCTTGTCTCGTACATAAAGCTTATTGGCGTTTTGATCTCATGAATTCGAGCCACGAAGTGTCTGATTCTTATAAAAATTCCGAGAGATCAGACTTCCTTAACCAAACGACATGTTAAGGTTGTATTGCGCCAGTTAAACTCATGTATGTTAAAGTCTATGTGATAATTCACTGTAATCTGTACTAAGCAATAGCACCATATATATGACGCGAACTTCTGGTTTGATAATATACCCTTAAGATTTTTTGAAACGCCAAGACACACCGAAAAATTAGGGACCGTCTACCGTGTATACATATCCAGGCTGTCTACTGTCTGTCTTGTCTGAGCTGTTGGGTTGATGATAGCCAAAGCCGCCCAAGAATTTAATGTAATTCTATATAATAACACTCAACATTAACATTAGTGCAATTGACAATGATGAGCCCCTGTCTCTTCCAATGAGGATAAACATGAGATCAAATCAAGATCAGGCACGAAGATACTACAGCTAAAAAACACGCATAAGGAAAGTTAAAAGGGGGTTGAATGTATTGAACTTGAACGCACCGAATTACTAAAAGCTTTTCTTCATGAAAACATCATGAGTGTATCGCTTTAACTAAAGCTTATTTAAATGATACAGATAAAACAGATTTATAGATATTTCAAGATCAACCCTGTTCTTAATCGATTTCAATTAGATTAGCTTTTAAGCTGGACATACAGTCTTTTCCATTATCAATTTTACATAAGATTCTTACATGTGTGCGTTCTAACAAAACCACCAACTAAACTCGTACTTTTGAAATTATAAGAAATACAGCTAAATCTAAAGCTAACTACGGTAATACAAAATTTGTAAAACAATATTATATGTTTGGGATTGAATCCAAATAAAAATACCGATTTTGAACCTAACTGATGCATAGTTACCCAAACAAAGTCATTTTAAAATTGATTTAGATATTTCGCTTCACTTAGACTTGCAGACTTAGCCCAAGCCATGCCTTTTAGCTACCAGCTACCATAGGAAGAAACATCGCGTGTTTGATTTTGAAATTCCAGACAAAAAATGCATTCTGAAACATTGGAAACAGAAGTTGAACACGACAAGTAACCCGTCCCCCCATGCATCTTTTTGTCTTAGTGTAGTCAGGCTGAAGAATTTAAGTCAAGAGATGAAACCCCGAAAGTAAAGTCAGCTTTAGACTGATTCTAACCAGAATGCCCGTTGCTTTTCCCTAACCTCTGTATATTCATTCTGGCGCCTTAAAGCCAACCTCAGGTTTGTGTGTTTCGTGATAGGCTATTAACTTAATACAAAACACAACGTGTACGTACACCAAGTACAGCCTTAATGGAAATGGTCTGAAGTGGAAAGGGCATGGCTTGAGATAATTGATTTTTTCAGGAAGAGGGTCTTCTTCTTCTTAGCGTTAGCACAGCCACCAACAACGTAACGTAATGCTAATACAAACAGCCTGAAACGAAACACTGGAGGTTCAAGAGGGTTACAGAGTTACAACAAAGCTGCGCAAGCAAAAGTTATATATAAAGTTTTTACAAAACTATATTCCCAGCTGTCCGATTCGGGTAAAAAGAATCTAAAAAGTTCAGCTCAGCGGTTAGAGTGTTTAGCATTATAATGTTCTGTACATTCGTTCCGGTTTTCAAATGGAGAAAATCCATTCAATTAGACAGTTTAGAATTTTGAGAAAATTCTTGGGTGGTACATTGGATTGAGCTTTGGCTGTATTGTCATGCGGAAGGCACGGTTTTTGCGGAAGGCACGGCAATTTTGAGGTTTTTTTGAACCTCAAAATTTCACGATTTGAATTAAAGCGGGAATTCAAAACCCGGGAAAATTTGGAAATTTAAACGTTTACCGATATGGCTTCTTTGCCTTTACAATATACATTACATGTATGTTATTTTAAGCAAAAATTTTGTAGAAATACTAAATAAGTAAATACCTAACACATTGTTATTGTAGGCAGGGTCCGGCCACTGGACTCCCTACAGTTTCTGTTATTGTTATTACACTTTCTCACATGTCAAAGGGCTTCATAATCTAGGCCCTCATGCCGTCATGCCTGTACTTCGCCCAACTCCACCCCTTACTTCCCTTTTGTACAAAATCCAAAAGAAAATTGAATAATACTTAAATTTCTTCTTATGCCTATACCTTAATAGCTTAAGCCCAGTACTTATCCTTCATTTGGTTTCAATGTATGAAAATGACAGTCTCTTGAGAACTTTCATTCTGGACAATAACCTAAAGAAAACTTGGACCTTAAAGCTTGAAATTATGTGAATTACCTGTACCCTTATTTAAGAAGAAAGAAATTCTCATACAAAAGGATTTACGAGCAAAATACTTGAATCTCTTCCATGAAGGTTCTAATTTTCAGTTTCACACATGAGCGAATGCTTCAATAATACATCTTTCGGAAAACTAAATTGAGCGTGATTGAATGGGTCCGTTTCGAACAAAGAAAATGCAATTCAATGTTCAATGCTAAACCCGTGTTGACCGTCGACGTCAATACTGTACAGAATGTTAAGGTTGGGCAGACTAGACCAAACTTTTGTAAAGCTAAGGCATAAACTTGCAGATCAATTCAATATAACCTTGTAGGTCAACGGGTTAACCCCACAAAAACTTGTAGACGAATCAATTAATTTCACAGACAACCCAAGTAAAACTGAAAAAATTGTAGGTCAGCAGGTTATCACTTAGAAATCAAAAGGTCAGCTGGTGATACAATAAAAATCTCCAGGTCAACTGGTAATCCACAAAAAAACGTCCAGGTCAATTGGTCATTGAAATTGAAATTTGCACGTCGGTAGGTTCTTACCATTAAAGTGTAAAGATTAACAGTGAAACTATTTCTAAAACTGTACAAAAACAGGTTAAGTACATATAAAAGGTCATCAGGTCAACTGAATCTAAAAGCAAAAGACAATCCTGTGCAGGTCAACTGAATAATCGACACCTGCAGCTTACAAATACACTTAAACAGAAACCTGAACTCAGTTTCTTTTTATCAACAAAAACAATTGTGACTTTTTACAAGCCTTAAGTTCAGTTCATTATTTCAAAGGTCCAGGTAATCCATTGTAATGTTACGACAAAACATGTAAGTAAAAAGGTGCTACGTACTAAAGGTGCTGATGAAAAGTAAGAAACATTTTCTTGATGTACAAAAAAAAGAGATCCCTGTGCACCTTCTGTGTTCAAAAGGAAGAACATCTCCGAAAATTTACAACAATGGACTTTTACGATTACAACACCCAACACCCTTAAAATATTTCACCCATAACTAAAACATTCAAGATCCTAACCGTCAACGTCCAACATTACATTTTTTTTATGAAACCCAGCCAAGAACGAAGGTAAAAACGAAGTCATAGTGTGAATGAAAAAGCTACCTGAGAAAACCCGGGCCGACAACTGCAGCACCCCAGAGGGTGGAGGTGGACTCGAGATTCAATTCTTGAGCAAGAACAGAATAGCAGAACACTAACTGAATTTCAAATTTTAAGTTGGGCCGATGCTAGGGAAGCGATAGCGAAGGGTGTTTCAAACAAGTATCAATCATTTAACCTATGGGCTCTATAGACTGATTCTAGGTATTTTGGACCTCGGATATTTCAAAGTAGGTACCTAAAATATAACTATTCATGAATGCATTCTAGCACGTATTTCACTTGCAAATTCAAAACCCACGCCAAATCAGCAGTAGGGGGGGGGGACAGGCTCAACATGACAATTGGCGACCGTGACAAGGACGGGCCCGAATAGCTCATAATTAAAAGTGTCCTATAAATAGTGTTAGCGTTGGCAAATTCTGTCACATTAAAACGTCCGAGGCGGAATGGGCCAGGAACCCTAGATGCACCCATAAGAAAACTTCAATCCAAACCACGGTTGGGACAATGGAAAATCCATTTAGAATCTTCGAAACTTCGAACCTTTTTTCTATAGTTCACTACTTAGCTTAGAATAACATGAGATATCAGATGGGGGAGTCCGGGACTCTCCGCGTCCGCGTTTTCTTTCCTGAGCACCTTTGGGCGACTACGGAAGAATAGGAGCGTCATGGACCGTTAAGGAAGATACCCGCCCAGTACAAATTACACAAAAAATGTTTTTCTTATAGGAAACCGAAATTCTAAAGCAAGGTAGATATACCGAATCCTATACAACGAGGACCATCAATACATTGTAGCTTGTAGCTACGAAGACGCCCGCCCCTTACTTTGCTTTACAGTAAGAAGGATAGGATCCACATGGTCCGTATAGTACAAGAGACAAATGACGATTGTCATTTGAAAAATTCTCCGGCTTTCAAGCTTTCAAACTCCTTTTCCCCTCGACTGACTTCAGGAACCATTAGTTAAGTTGGGAACAAGATGAAGGGCCATGATAGGTTCGTTTGTCGTTTTAAGGGACTCTGAAATATGAGCCGGCTATTTTAAGAATCATTTACCCTCTCTGCAGAAGCTTATTTAAGCTGGGTGCGAGGATCATAACATGTATGGAGCCATTGTGATTAATCGGTTGATGATTAGCTAAAACCTTATGGGTGATCCTCTTAAGGTTGTATTGGGAAGTCAAAACTCGCGCCAAATCTCTAGTGGTAGCTTATAGAATTTGTGCTATGTGATCTATTTCATAAGCTGATGTGACGAATTTTGCGGGAGTTTTGAATTTGAAATATAACCTTAAGCTTTAAATTGAATTCACTAAGGCTTATTCCAAATATAATATGATGATGCCTACCAAGAGTTTAATTTATAAAACATCGAATTTTGAGACTTACCGCTATTTGTCCCAGGATTCGTAATCATAACCCAGAAGTCAATGGTCTTTTCCTGACCCAACTCCTCATAGTCCCATTTCTTCTTGACCCGTGCAGCCCCACTCGGTTCGACTGTGACCCATGGATTTTCGTCCCTTATCTTGAAACTTTCAAACTCAACTTCCTTGACCAATTCAAAAACAACGCGACCCTCAAGCTGGCCCTCGGATTCCGTAAATTCCTTCCGCACAGTCGGCCTCACGGCCCGGGTCACTCTTCGCTTACTAATACGATGCTGATAGGTCGGTCCGAGGTCATTGAGATTCGTCATAACAGAATTAGTCTCATCCTCGTCCAGAATAACGACGACTAAACCGTCCGAACCTGCGGTTTTTCCATCTTGTGCCATAGAACTTATGTATTCGGATGACCCAACTTGAATAAGAACGGTTGCAGGTTGATTGGAAACAAGCGTCGGTGTGCGGGTATCATGAGCCTCGACTTCTAATTCGTACGAACTTGCCTCGGGCGTGTTGACCAGTAGAATTTGTCCGGTTTGCGGAACGACTACAAATGCAGGACTTGGTGTAGCCAATCGATAAGAAACTCGATCCCCGTCCGCATCTACCGCCTTGACCGTTCCGACCGTCGTGAACCGCGTTGTATTCACCGGAATAGCCCAACGATACAGGCTATTCTCAAAAATCGGTGCATTGTCATTGAGGTCATCTACGGTCACCAGGATTCTTGTAAGCGCTGTATCTACGCCGACGAGGTCATAAGCCTTGACCACGAGAGTATATTCCTTCTTCGTTTCACGGTCGAGCTCCTGCGTGGTCAAAATGCAGAGTCCATGCGTGGTTTCGTTCATTCCTACGTGAAACAAGCCTTTTCCGTCCCCGCTCACGATTTCGTACTTGAGCTTCCGATTGGGGTCAGAGGTGGGTCGGATAGGTCCGTTTGCTTGAATGGTCACTCCAGTTCCCACTGGGCTATTTTCCGTCACCGCACCAAGATATGATTCCTCGGGGAAGGCGAGCATTGACCGGCGGTCTAGGACGTAGAGCTGTACCGTAAACGTCGTTGACACGTTGGAATCCGGAACCTCTTCCTTGACCAGGAGTGACACCGGATGGTCAACTAAGTTGGATATATTCGCCGTGGACATCAATAGCCCGTTGTCCAGAACCGTGAAATAATCCGAGTAGTCATTCGGTAGCAGGTGGTAGGCATGAGCCGGGCCAGGGCCAAGCCCGAATTTCTTGATACTGTAGCCCGGATAGATGTCATGTGGGACGCGGAGTACGTTTCGTCGCACAATTGCTAAACCGGACGAATCCTGAGTGCACAGAAGAATTGTCGCCAGGAAAAGCGTTACTAAATGATCCATCGTCCTTGTGGCCATTTTTTCGGGTTATTCACTTTTGTGCACGTTTACGCACACTTTTTCTCACTTAAAAATAAAACTAAACAGCACTCATGTCATTATTTCTTCAATCTTACAAGCGTTCAGTCGGTAAACGAGACAAGGTTTCCTTTGGAGCCGGCTTATGTCACGTTCACATCATTTGCATCTGCTTTATCTTTGCCCATTCATAACCCTATAAAAAACGTAAACAAACGGTACATTATACACCATGTAGTTCTGTAAGCATGTGCAAGTGTAATCTATTTATAAAATTTAAGATGAAAGCATAATGCCTAGTTAGCAATAAATCAAAGGTAAGATCAATTGTGTTTAGACACGATAAGACGCGGTATGAATCTATATGTACAGGGTCGGTCTTAATCGCCTCGGGATAAAATATTTAAATGAGAATCGCGCGTAATGCAATATTAGCCAATGGAACCATTTTAAGCTGCACACATTTTTTGTCATACTTCAACTCGTTTTCTTAAATTTCACAAAATATTTCCCACCCAAAAACCCACAGCAAAATCTCGGCTTCAAGAGCCGTGCAGCGGTCAGGTGAAATTAAGTTCAATACACTTTTGCACTGTAACATTCGCGTTGAATTAGGCTACAATTTGGTATCAAAGTTCCAATTCATTCTTAAAAATATCGAAATCGGTTCCGAATGATCCTGTACATGTCAAAAACTCATGCCAATACTCAGAAGCTTAAGCCTAAACCCATGTCAGGCCATTGACTTTGCCAGGAGACTAGACAATGGCTTACTCTGGCTATATAAACCATTTCCTCTATGTCAAAAGCCTCTACGCTACATATAGAATATCTTCATTTATCAATAGTAATGGGCTATAGTGAGCCAGCAGCAGCAGCGGGGTCCGTTCAGCAAAAAACCCGGAATTCACCGAGATCCGAAATCAACACACCGAACCGAAGGAAGGGGCGAAAACCCACCCTTCTCACACATGCGTCCCAATGCTCAAATAATGCCCGCTCCACACTTGCTTCCGACAAGAAGGCCTATATTTCATGTTCCTATACGGTATACTTACCTATAAGCAAATGTGCATACACACCAAAACTCCGAACCCGGGTGCACCGACTTCATTGTATGGGATAGGGGTGTAGTAGGGTGTAGTTGTAGAACGAGCACCGAAAAAACCCGAAACTCTACACGGGCTCGTGCTAGTGCTATGTATAGCACAAAAACAGCACCTAACGTAACGCTTTGCTCAGGATTACGGAACGAGCGTTGGGACATGAGTCCTGGAAATTTTGGAATTCTGCAATTTTTCCAGGCTACATGTTTGGGCTATGGCTAGTCAAAAATATTCTAGGCTCATAAATGCAATTTTAAAAAATGGGGAAAAACGACATCCAAATCAATTAATGTACCCCTCAGGTAAAACTTTACTAGCCGGCCCGTCCTGGATTCATGATTAAAAATAATAATGAATCTGTATCGGTATTCTTATTGATAAGTACTCGAATTGATCGAATTCGTACAAAACTGCTTGACATACTTCTCGGGTTATAAATACTTGGGAATATGCTGCAATATTGCGGAAGCCAATATATCATGACCATAAAGTTTCAATTTAGAAATACTAATAATACAGCTTCAATACTACCCACCTGGATTAGTTACAGAAATAAAGTATATACTATTCAATAAAGAAAGTTTCACTTTCGGAATACCAAACCAACCGTTTTTAATTGAATAGGTGAAAGCCTTTAAATACTTTATTTAAAATTAATATTCCAAGTATTTGTTATTTGTTACTCTAACTGTACAAGCATACAGGTGTAGGTGATAAATGACAACTGACATATGTGACATTCATGAAACGTTTAAATAGGATTTTCGAACAATAATCCTGCTAAAATGTTCTGATTGATTTATTGGTTCAACAAAGTCAATTATGTTTTTATAACTGTTTGCTTCTGGTCAAGATGAAGTCAATACAGAATACCATAATAAATCTAAGTCAACAATGCGGCTGCTGAACAAACGAACGGATTGTGAGCCAGTAGGTAGGCAGTTATGATGAGCGTGGAGTGTCAAGTGTCAAAATCATAAAGATAACGACGACGGCAGCGGTAAAGATACACAGGCAGGCGTGGACCTTTTTTTTCTGGCCTCAAACTTCAAACAAATTTCTTTTCCTTTTGTTTAGGTTTGGACCAGATAAGGTTAACATGTACTTTACTCGTGTAGTGCATTACTTAATAGGTTTTCAATGAGTTTAAATGGTTAACAAATGCTATGCTTATGCATGAAGCTTTAAGTATAAGCCAAGCCACTCACTCAAGTTCAATTTAAATTTACAAGCATGCTCCGAGTTATGCAATGTTTAGTATTTAGCCTTTAACAGCCATGTACTTGAACTTGCAAGCATAGTTCAATGCATTGTATACAAACTACCAAGGTTGTATTTACAATTTACTTTACCATTCATTCAGCGTTAACGTTGCAGAAGGTTTAGTGCTTTAGTTGCATCTGGATCTCTGGCCATGTGCTCGCGGGTGTCGGTATCTTTAAATAGAAACTGTACTGTGTATGTGTACTAGCCAAAGCCTAATTACCACAGCACCATGTGCAAGAGATTCGGCTTTACGCCTAAGTTCCGTTAACAAGACTTCTCGTATTTCAGGGTAACTAATAAAACACAAGTTATAGTCGAATGGTTAATTAGAAATTGTCAAATTGTGAAGTATCGGAATAATCTAATTTATATTTATATATGTTAAACACCCACTGAATTGAATATTAGACAATCCGTAAATAGCTGCAAAAATTGCCTAAGCATTTCAGTACAAACACTACAAGTAATTTAATCTACTTTTAAGAGTTTATCGGGTTTCCCTATGTTATTTTTATATTTGAACTTTGAGCAAGGACAGGTCATCCCGGTCAGTTCTTAATGCATATACTTTTGCCGTCATTCTGCAAGGCGATATCAACATCACCTATGTAATGCTAACGACCATCTGTCAGTTATCTCTGTTCAGTAAATTAATGATTAAAAGCCTTGTATCTTTCAACTTAAACCAAGTCAAAGCCAAGGGTTTGCCTTATACGTCGCTGGAATACATATTTGTACTTAGCTTATGCACACATTCACAACAAATTAAATTATATTCAGCCGTACCTATTGTATTTACTTTATATTTAGTGCAGAACAAATAACGCGGAGTAAATGCGCTCATTTCTAAGCTAATCAGTACAATATTAAATGAATATATCGTTAATTGTCGTCTTGGTTGTTATACTCTTTAAATGTTTATAAATTTCACCAAAGCAAGCACGAATCATTTAAGCAAATTTTAAGCCAAAGCATCTATTCATATGCGCCTGGCGTGTGTAGTTTAATCAAATAATTAATGAAAATTACTCATCTATGTGCGTTTTTGCTGTGTTGTTAACTTTTAAAAGTTTAATAAATTTCGAAAATAAATGCAAGAACTCAATCAAGCTCGCAGTCAAATAATCTATGCATCTATATTGATATTTGATCTAACAATTACCGGAATAATGCACAATTTAAGCAGGTTTAAATAATTAAGCATTTATTGTGCAGGTTATTAAATTATGTGTAGTTTGGTTAACCTTAACCTTACCGTGTGTGAATCAAAGTCCAATCAAAATCCAAAGGATTAAAAAATCACTCTCACTCCACAAACCACCTTAAGTTGAGTTTAATTGTATTTAGAACAGAACTTTAACTCTGGAAGCCTTGTAAATATTTGATTATTTAGATATATATTGTATGGAATTTTGTTGGTTGTACCTTCGAGTAGTGAGTATATCTTCTGGCTCACCCTCCGTACAACCAGAAAAAGCTGTCCAAACTCCAAACCAAACCACCCTCGGCTTCCAAACTCAAACTGAAGTTGTAAACTGATGGAAGTTCAGTTCAACCTGCGTCCTGGTGCCTGGTCTGGGGTTCTTCTTCTTTCCACAAAATATTCCCCGGTTTCAAACACATACAATCCAGTCCAGCCAGCCAGCCGAGCCAGAGATCAGCAAAAGCACAGCAAAAGAGCCCAAGCCCTAAAAACCTTGTATTATTCGATTGCTGTATAGCCAGAGAGCGTGTACCCAGTCGGCAAGGAAGGAAGCAAAAAAATCCCCTTCGGTGCCCCGAGGCAACACCGGAGTTTTTACCTTGTTACCGCCGTCCACGGAAATTCCGGAAGGAAATACAGGTAGAATATACCCAGAACGAATGCGTCTACCATGTTACAAGACATTTTACAATTTTTGATCGACAGAGTAAAAACATCTTTGCGGTTAAGGTTTTAATCGCGTAACGATGAATTTACTGCTGATTCCATTCGAATTCTTGGTGGGAAATGGACACACGGATTGACAGGCGGACAGCGTGACATCATTTTTGGGAGTAATGCATATGTTATTTTGAAGCAAAGAAAGCCGTTAGACAAATCGCGAACATGCTTAATTTAAATTTGTTTTGATAACTCCTACGCTGTAGTCAACTTATGGTAAAAAATTATGGTTGGTTGTAAATAATTGAGTTAACTTAAGTAGCTTGCCGTTGGGTGAAATGAGTTATTTAATGTAATTAAACCACTTGCCTGAAGAACCTAGCGGCAATTTCCAATTTCGATGATCGGTTCATTTAATTTTTGCTAAAAGCCAAAAGTCAAAGTCATTGAACAAAGTTTCATATTAATGAGAAATTAAAGATGAATGATAATTGGAAGAACATGCGTCACAAGGATAAATTTAGCGGCATATGATAGGTAGGACGTAATTTTCATTTTTAAATATTCATAGTGAATATATCAACTATGTAGCATGTAGCTAAGTATCCCACAGAATTGACACGATCGGGCAAGCGGGTTAGAAGATCCTAGGCAAGATTTCCAAAACAAATGCCTGAAACTAAAGCAAGAATTTATTTCGCATGTGATCAAACATTTCAAGCTTTACAACGTTTCAAGGTATACATTCTAGCTATTGATTCTGCAAACTGCTAGAGCAAGGCAGCGATATGATGTGTTCACATATCAATCACTTTAACACTGTTGAATTGATATTTGTGAAATATAGGTTTATGCGGTCATTCTGCAGTTAGCTATGAAGCAAGAATCGAATATGCAATTTTAAGTTTTTAGTAGAGCCAAGCTGAGTTTTAAAATTTAGACAAATCGATTTCTTGCAGAATTGTTAACACACTAGACCTTGCTGGACTGAACTGACGGGTTATGTTTATCTTAGGGTTCCATAACCTCCAGAGATTACTATTGTCCAAGAAGGAGCAAAAAATTGCATAGTAAATAGTGGTCAGATCCATTGCAGCTGATATCTCATGTGGCTCGAGAAAACCTGCGTAAACAGCTCTAGGCGCCACCCAGTGAATTATAGTCGAATTGTCCAATACCTAAAAAAAGAGCTAAATAAAACGATCCTAATAAGGTATGTTTGAACCATGAATTTGAAATCAATAGTCTGCACAATAATAGTCAATTCATGATGCATTAGGTAACTACTTTATTGAAGACTAGTTCTTCGTTTTGGCATCTTAAACAGGGTAATTCATATTTGCATTAGAGAAAACAATTTTCTGAATTTAAGATTTTCATATGGCAAAGAATTGACAAATAGTTTTCGTTCGTTTGATTAACAAGATCCATCATTTTCTGGTATCTGTGACTTAGCGAGCGTAATAGCCTCCATCAATGAGCAAGGACTCTCCAGTGATTAAGGACGAGCTGTCACTGTACAAAATTAATCGTATTAAAATTTTAAGATGTATTTTTAAAAAAATATACAGTTTTAAAACAAGAATATGTAGCGATAATTATTTAATATTTTACCTCATTAAGAAGAGACAAGCGTTCAAGACGTCCTTAATCTCTGCAAAACGCTTCAAAGGCGTAAGAGCTTGAAGGCTTTCTGCAGATTGTTTCGATTCATCGTCCCCAATCCAGAAATCTTTGCGGAAGTCATTCGTCACTATTGTGGGGTTGATGCTAAGAGTAATTTCAAACACAAATTTTCAATACTGTAATTGTAATATGCCAGGAAATCTGTAATTACTACGTTTTACCTGTTGACGCGAATGTTGTACTGGCCAAGATCAACTGCCATCGATCTCGTTATCATGTCCTGAGCGGCTTTGGACGCGCAATACGTTAATAGCCCCGTTCCAGCTGTTGGTACCTTTGCAGCCTATGAAAAGGAATTATTTCAATAACTCAATATTAAGAATTAACAAAAATCAACGAAAAAAATGAAAATATGTAAAGTTTAAAAAGTTAAAAGTGCAAAAGTTAAGGCGCTTAACTTACCAGAGATGAAATGTTTAAAATAACACCTGGCTTCCCAGCATCGATCATTTGCTTCGCCAAAAACTTACTGACGCAAACCACAGCTTTAACGTTTCTATTTCAAAATAACGTTAAAAATAGTATTTAGATCTGTAATCAACATTATTATTGCCATATCGACTTTTTACTTACGTGTCAAAAATCCTGTCAAAGGAATCTCCCTTGAGGTCAAAGAAGTTTTCTCGGCATATTTCTTCGGCGTTGTTGATGACGACGTCCACGGCTTCGTCGACTTTTTCCGTAAGGGCATTTACCGTGTCAGTCCAGTTCCGTAAATTGGCTGCAATCGTGATAATATTTGGACACTCTCGTTTCAATGTTCGTAAATGTTCTTCGAACCGAGACACGGCATAGACCACGGCTCCTTGGTCATGCAAGTACTTTACCAGCTCCCGTCCAATTCCTGTACACCAACAATATTCATGAATTGAATAATAATGTCGAAAGATGAATTTAGAGCTAAATGTGAATTTCTTGAATGTAAATAGGCGACAAATAGAAGCCGCATGAAAATATAATACAATTTATAGGGAATATTCTACCGTGACGAGCACCGGTGATCAGAACCCGCTTGTCTTTGAAGGAATACTCAACCGTAATCTGGGAAGCCATTGCTGACTAATTTTTATTTTAGATATAAAATTTAGGTAGGTATATTTCTAGGTATGTATATGTGAATACGAATTCTTTTCGGTTTGGGTACCACAACTTCTTGTAGGCAACTTGAACAGTTGGCTTCGAAAGATTGGACAATTTTTCAAGCCTGTAAGCCATCGTATTTATACTCCAATATTCAACAAATAAAATAACAAAATGCATGTGGGTGTTGCAAATACATGCAAAGACTCAATTTCATTATACTAATTCGTTCTTTATCTACAAGGAATATCATATAAGATGCCTTTGATTTGTCTCGAATGATGTATATTACAGAGAATGGACGTTCAATTTGAAAATATATTTTTTGTTAGTTGCATGAGTTACAATCTTGGGGATTAGCTTATTAGATTGAACTAAGCATATTGTCCTAATATATTTCTATTTCTGAATTCCACTGGGATGCGGGGGTGACCACTCGTGTTTCCTCCTTTAATCCCGTGTTTCGAAAATGTATTCCACAGCATGGATAGCAATACAGATATGAGATGCTTGCGTCGACAAAATGCGTCAAAGGATTTCAAAATCAAACTTCCGTACTTATCATACATACAGATATATACCTATATATTTCATTGTATGGAACGTGTCTTCACTCATAACGTCCATGAATAAAATGGCCTACATATAGATGACCAGAAAGTATCGCGATTCCATCTTACACCAGAAACTTGATTTGGTGCGTTGAAAAACTCAATGTTCTGACTTGTACTTTTTTTTTGTGGTAGGGGTAGCGATACCCAGCAGCATTATTATTAAGACGAAACGTGTTGGTGGTACGGTTTTGGGATGAGGCTAAGCGAATAATGACGACACTTGAACGAATTTCTTTCACTGCTCTAGTAGAGAAGGTGGTGTAGCTAAATTTTTCAAGGTTAGGTTAGGAAGTCATCAAAAAATGATTCTATCAAATTGCAGCTAGTAATAATTTGGTTAGTCGTCCGCTTGACCTAATTTCGATACGTTTCTATAGAGAGTCCAAATGTTGACATAAATTATAATCATGGAACTTTAACCTTCGACAAATATCCAAGCATATGTTCCAATTTTTGAAGTCCACTGGGATTCGGGGTTGGTGACTTATGTTTTCTGCTTTTATCGCGTGTTTACAAAATCGGTTCACCACAGTATTACACAAATGAAACTTGGTTATGCTTGCGTCTGCCTGGACAAAATGTGTCAAATTGTTTCCAAACTAGCTTCCATGTCATATTATTAAATACCCCTTGCTCCTGTGATCTGATCCGTCTAACGTAAATCGTCAGAACACCACAGAATTAACCTGTATTTTCTAAAATTGATGAATTTACTCACATTATGGCCTCAACGCAGTGCTATACCGTCCAGCATCAATGTGGTATGGACTGATTTGTAAAGATAAACTCATTAAATAATACAAAAATCTCGGGGGGATACGACTTTAAAATGACGTAAACATGCAGAAGCATCGGCCTAATACCCTCCTTTGATTTTAGATGTAGTTTATTATATCATACAACGGAAATTACTACACGTCACTACGTTTAAAATTACAGTTCATTTGCTAATTTACTGGGCAAAATAACGTCAGAGATTATTGAACTTGAATTCATGGTTGAAACGTTGATTTTTCTTCGGAAGCAGATAATTATTCTTGTAGGCCGTCTTATGGTAGCAGGAAGTACAGATGTTCTATTAAAATATTTTCAACAATTAGAGCCGATTCTAAATACATATTAAGAAAAACTTATGTATAATGATAGTTTTGTAACTTTGTTATTTACCAATGCAGCACAGATTCGTGATCAAATTTATAAATGATCACAGTGGAACCCGACCGTGCCACAACATTTTACGAACTCATCTTCGTCTTTTCGTTTTTGACCGAAACAAGCCATATTTTTGCCATTGCTATCAAACCCTCCTTTGCCATCGCAGCACGTCTTCGTTTTATCGTCAACTGCAGCACCACCTTTGTCCAGATCTCCACACGAACACTCAAATAAATCTTCACTGACGACGTTCATGAATAAATTAGCCAAAATAAAGATGGCCAGGAAGAATCGCGTCTGCATCTTGAACCAAGAATTTGCTTCAGAACGGTGACAAACTCGACGGTCCGACTTGTACAAATACTAATTTTTTTGATAGCGATGCAGCAAGAGCTAGATGATTAGGACAAAAAGTGGTAATAATACGGTAATGGTACGAGGTTAGCGGGCAATGACCCCTCTTAAATGAACAGAATGACGACACTTGAATGAATTTTGTCCACTGCTCTAGTATTGAAATGACCCCATTAAATTTAGATTGATATAAAATAACATATAACCTGAATCTAGGGCGTAACATGACAAATAGTTTCGAAAGTTCAATCCCGTGACTTATATTGCGGTCATTGCCCCGGATTTTATACCTTCATGATGTCGTCACTTATTGATAAATCCTTGCAATTGAATACTACATTAGCAATACGTTTATTTTAGAATCGACTTTACGATTCGTATATGCAACATCCAAAAACTAAATGAATTCATCTGAAAAATATTTCTAAATAAATAAAGTTTATGTTAATTCGGGTTGCCCTTCCGGTTGGGTTGGCCTGATTCTGACAAGTGCCCATAAAAAGTTCAAATGTTGCATGAAATACAATCTTTAAACTTTGACCTTACACAGATCTAGGCATATGTTCATAATTTTTAACTTCTAAAATCCACACTGGGATGTGGGGTGGCGACTCGAGTTTCCTGTTTTTATCGCGTGTTTCCAAAATCAGATATACTACTACTGCATCACAGAAATGAAATTGCTAAATCAGTAGGTATTTCTTCCACCTGGACAAAATGAGTCAAATGGTTTCTAAATAAGCTTTCGTATCGTATCATACAATTAAATATGGTTACATGTCGTTTCGCCTTGTTTTTTTCGCCCCCGGTCTTTTCACCTCGCGGTGTTTTCGCCTTGGGTTTTTTCGCCTTTTGACCGGTTCGCCTTGTAAAGATCCTTGCCTTGGTTAGATTTAATCCTAGTTAAATTGACACAAAGAGCTTAACATAGCAATTGTAATGTGCAGTATTGTTGACTCCAGCATTATAGCTAAGGTTAAAGCTGTAAAAATAGCATCAGCGCACTTCTAAAAATCTAACCTAACATAACTTCCAACAACGTAACCATTAAACGGGGCAAATAAGCAGCGCGCGAGCATCTGAGTGAGCGTTAAGATGCCGAGGCGAAAAGTCGAAAGGCAAAAGGACCCGAGGCGAAAAAACCGCGAGGTGAAAAGACCGAGGTGAAAAGACCGGGGGCGAAAAAAACTAGGCGAAACGACCGGACACGGTTTCGAAGCACCCGTGTTTCTGCTTGATTTGATCGTGTAATGTAGAAAATGATAAAGTAGCCAAAAACTCAAAGTCATAAGCACTGTGTGAATACTAAATACCTACCTACTTCAAACTTGTATTGTTGTATATTCCGTTTTTCTCAAGGAAGTCTTCGAGAAGATTTTTCTCAATTTTTAAGTGCACTGTAGACCTTCGTCCTGTCTATTTTTACGAGTCACGCTTGGGCTTTTTGGTTGTGTGAAGGATTGAGCAAGGAACGGAAACAAGTACATAACTTTGTACACAAAACAAGGGTTAAATGTTATTTTCTTATTGTTATTGTATTATTATGATGTGGTGTCTGATGTGAGTCAAGTCACGTTCTTCTATGTACCTATGTCCCCGTCTTCAGTGATTATTCCGGGCTTTAGATTTCCAAACCCTACATGAAATTTGCAACTGGGGTCAGCTATCTTCTGAAGATTACGATTTCGACAAAAATTGACGGTCATTTGAGTCAATGTTATCGGTGGTAGGGTACATTTCCCTTAGCTTACACCAGACATCAAATGACGTATACCTTATACATTGTAAGAAATAACGCAATTTATCTGAATAATTAAAATTAAATGATGCAGCAGAGTTCTCAGGAATCAGGAAGGTTTCTCCGCACGCATCGCAATTAAGCCGAAGAATGAATGATCAGTTGAAATTTGAGAGACAAACCCTATGATTATTACTTTATCAATTTCTCTTCCGTTTAGCTCATCAAATTTTCAATTTTTCTTGCTAAAGCCAAGCCAAGCCAAGCCAAGCCCGTAGTAGTGGTGAATTATGCTCCAGGCTAAACTGGACAAGCTGAATAATTATCCTTAACATAAGCTCTGAAAGGTGGCTGGGTGCTGAGATCGTGAGAGGAGTGTCGCTGATTTCCTTCCTGCCGCCGTCCTACCTGTTGAGCATCTCTGAGGCTAAGCTTTTCAATTCAGCTTTTTATGCCCGAGAAAGAGGTATCTTTCTACAGAATGCCGCATTTTCTTCGAGTTGTTCCTTTGGCGTGTCTTGGTTTCCTTGATCCTTCTGACTGGAGCCGTGTGAAGCTCCGTGATCCGTGATCTTTTAAATCTCCTCTTGAGCTTCTTCCCAGTGACCCGACAGGTGAGCGAGAGAGCGGGTATAAATGCATAGCAAAGTCATTGGACAGACACAAAAAAACCTATGGCCTGACCCCTTGAGACCGGTTTCTTGTCCATAAACTCATGTCGTGCCTGCTTTCATTCATTCTTTCTTCAACATAATGCTGTATGTACTTGTATACTTACGAGAGCCACTTCTTCTCAGAAAATTATCTTACGAACGACTCACTGTCTACCGTACTATGAGCTGCACTTTTGGAAAAACTTCTCTGCTCATAGGGAATCCAATGAAGAAAAAAGAGCATCTTGAGACATGCATCTTTTTTCACGTATGTATAACCTTCTTCCGTGATTAACACGACCAGAACACATAAAGCTCTTCAGCCACAATTCTTCTGGTCGTGTTTTCGTGTTCCAATCTCGGATGGACCAAGAAGATGAAACCAATAAGCTACCCCCTAATAAATATTTCAACCGCATAAACGTCCCTTGGCTCTTTATGCTACGATTTATTCTTCTTCTCAAAAATGACAGATTTATGACTAAATCTTCACTCCATGTTATTAAGCAGAGAGAGCTCGTTATGGAGAAAAATGCTCCGTGATTTACAGGCATGGAAATTAAGTTCATTCTGAGATTGTGCATATATTTCCCAAGCTTTATCTGAATATTGACCCTGTTGTTTTATTTGTTTTGAATGTTTTGAATAGCGAGTGAAGAGGAGCGGGGTCATGGTCGGCGGAAACGGTCCATGTCCAAAGAACGCTACGTGGAGCTCATGGTGGTCACGGACTCGACAATGACGACCTACCACGGAGATAATCTTAAGCACTATGTCCTCACGCTTCTCTCCATTGTAAGTGAGATTAAGGAGCTGATGGGCACTTCACGAGACTCACGAGGAGGTGTCTGTCATCTCAGATCCAGCATTAACTTATCACTGCCAAAGCATTCTGCTCTAATGGGAATGTCTCTAATCCTGGAACAGGTAGCCTTGGTCTACAAAGATGCGAGTATCGGGAACCCTGTTAATATTGCTCTGGTCAAATTCCATATTTTACGGGACAAGGACTTTGCCTGGAAGTCCAGTGACACCCAGCATCATCGACCCAGATCATCTTCCGAGAGTGCGGCTTTTGGGATCAGTGCATCGGAAATGCTTCGAAATTTTTGTAAATGGCAAAAGGAGCATAATAACATGGATGATGCTTCTACCCAGCATCATGACACGGCTCTATTACTCACCAGGTGAAATCACAATCTTCATCTTAATTAACTCCAACGGAGTAGCAGCGTGACAAAGTCAATAGATTAGCCTATGGAACGCTGTGAACCTCGCCGTGAAGCATAATAAGTGTATTTCTTGTTAGGGAGACCATTTGTCGGAATCCCTGGCTCCACAAGTGTGATACGCTTGGGTTGGCGGAATTGGGGACCATGTGTGACCACTACGCCTCCTGTGCTATTGTCCAGGACAATGGTCTCTCTGCTGCCTTCACCATTGCCCATGAACTTGGGCATGTGTACGTCAAAAACCTCTGAGTTCCTTATTATTTTATTTATTCAACCAAATTGAACCTCGTTTGAAGCAGCTCTTCGCTTCAATGAGTTGGAAACAGAATGGCGAGGCTTAATTTGACACTGACGGGCACTGATTGTTTGGTTATGCCTTGACTCTATTATTCCATAGGATGAACATGCCGCATGACGATGATACGAAGTGTCAGGCCTTTGCGTCTCGTCAAACAGCCGTCGCTCCTCACGCCCACTACGTCATGTCCCGAATGCTGGACCATAATACTTATCCCTGGGCCTGGTCAAGATGCTCCAGGCATTACCTCACCGAGTTCCTTGAGTAAGACCACTATTCGTGCATTCATCCATTGTTTATGCAGAGAGATGGACTAATGTTCTGAACATTATCAGTGCTGGTCACGGCTACTGCCTCGAAGACACGCCGCAGTCCAATATGCTGGACACGGAGTCCACGGCTGTGTCTGGAAATGGACGACCCCAGCCGGGTGAAATATTTTCCGAGAATCGTCAATGTCAACTCGTGTTTGGAGCCCAGTCCCAACTCTGTTCCTACATGGTAAGTGGCTATGGTGGCTTCATTCCGTGTTAATTTGGTAGACATTACATTAGTTTCGTCTCGGACTCAACGAGTTTAGCAGGAAGCCAATGGGAGAAATGAGTTATGGACACATTAGGCTGTCTGTCGAGGTTCAGGATTTTTGACATGCATTACGTGGAGTAATTGTGATTTTATTTAAGTTATTGCCAAATGTCCGAAAGTTGCCTCATTACCTCCCTTGCCCTCCTCCTTGAGTCAATCAACTGCCCCGTCCAGTCCTCTCATTATCCCTAATTTATATTTCGACAAATGCTCTACTCGGACACATTTATGAGCTCATTTCCTTTCATTGGCAGCCAGTTTGTCGACGACTCTGGTGCACGACCGGGGATTCAGGGGAGGAGGAAGGCTGTCGGACCCAGCACATGCCCTGGGCAGACGGAACGCCGTGTTCGAGGGACAAATGGTGTCAGCGTGGAATCTGCGTTCCGCGGGACCTCGAAAAACTCCGAATGGTGGACGGTGGTTGGGGAGAATGGCAAAAGTGCGTCAATTTGTACTTGTGTACAAGGCTTAACATTTGGATATAGTACGTTGTTTGGCTTGAATTCGAATGCGTGATTCTCCAATTCAAGTAAATAGATCGCAGACTGCAGATTGAAATAATTTAAGCCGCCATTTCTTGATACGCAAACTGCGGCGAGTTTACTTACTATGTAATGTTCCGGCATTATCTCGAATTCCTTTTACAAAACGTATCAAATATATGAACAAATACTAGATACAATATTCATATTCAGCCACATACTTTGTGAGCATCCAAATGTTATGACTTTTGAATGAATTGGCAGTTTAGTAAAATGTTATTGGAGTTATTAAGAAAAGGCGTGTGTGTATTTACTAGGTTTGGAGAGTGCTCACGGACCTGTGGGGGTGGAGTACGGCGGTCGATAAGGGAGTGTGATAACCCCTTGCCCTCCAACGGTGGGAAGTGAGTTAAACTCAATTAACTGGAACCACTATTCCCTCCTTTACCTACACTTACTTTACGACTACTTTATAAGACACTCATTCAAAAAGTCTTCAGTAGAAACCATGTTTAATCTCGAGCAGATAAGCTCTGTGTCAATAATCACTTTTACTGCCTCCTATGTACAATTATGTACTTATTAGCGTTGTGTGTCTGGGTACATAGATACTGCATTGGCCCAAGGATCCGCTACGAACCCTGTAATGCTCACGAGTGTTCCGCTGAGCACAAGGACTTCCGGGCGGAACAGTGCGGAGAGTTTAATGAGGACAATTTCAATATTCAGGGCCTGCCCAAAGACGTTCAATGGGTTCCTAAGTATGCTGGAAGTAAGGCACTTATAACCGGATATAACTCTGTTAATAGACGATTAACCGTTGTTTAATATCCAACTGCTTTGAAATAATTCCAGTTAGTCCGAAAGATCGTTGTAAATTATTCTGTCGAGTTCTGGGCTCGAGTGCGTACTACTTACTCAAAGAGAAAGTCGTTGATGGGACGCAGTGTGGACCGGAAACGTTTCATATCTGTGTCAACGGTGCCTGTCTTCCGGCGGGATGTGATCGGAGGCTTCATTCTCCCAAGGAACTCGGTATAACCTATATTTACCCTAGCAATATGTTATAGAAAGTAACGGTTCTATTCTATTTTTTATTCAGATATGTGCGGGATTTGCGGTGGAGACAACTCGACGTGCATCACTCAAGATGCGTTCTACAATGAAACCAAGTACGGGTACAGTACCGTGGTCAGAATTCCAGCAGGGTCTTCGAGTGTGGACATTCGACAACGTGGACACAACAACACGGCTCGGGATGACAACTATTTAGGTAATGGGTGGCATTTTTCGATGCCATGAAAAAATAGAATATGCCATAAAAAAGAAGACTTTTGGAAAATGGAATATGCTGCAATAAGTAAAATTGGTCTCTAATTCCAAAGGTTAGGCTAGTTGTCCGTCATTTGGGTATTTTAAAAATCTAACCTAACCTGTTGAACGGATCAATCTCTTCCGCCAACGTTTCAACCTAACCTAACCTGACTAAAATCAAATTTACTGCCATGCAGACTTATTGCACAAGTCTTCTTTTTCATGGCAGATTCTATTTTCTCATGGCACGTTATATATTTCCCTTAGGTAATTGTAGGCTACTTACTGCTAATTGCAGAGAGGGTTTGAAGTACCTAATGCGTTTTACTTTTGGTTTGAGCAGCAATACTGGACCCCTCAACGGGAGAATACGTTTTGAATGGTCTCTTCATTGTTTCCATGTTTCGGAAAACCGTTCAAGCGGCTGGGACAGTTTTGGAATACTCTGGCTCCGACTCCGTCGTGGAACGAATCAATTCCTCTCGACCCTTGAAATCGGATTTAATTATCCAAGTCCTCTCAGTTGGGAAACTGAATCCACCTGACATTCGTTACCAGTACGTGATATCCATCAACGAAAAGACAACGTATCAATGGAGTCTCTCTGACCGTTGGACCACCTGCACGGAGCTCTGTCACGGAACTCATTACCGTGAGCCCATTTGTCTCAAAAATCGGAATCAGGAAGTGGACACGAGATATTGTCCCGGTACTCCGCCAGGTTCGACTCCCACAGCCTGCAACGAGGACTGTACTCTGGTGTGGAAGTCCATTGACAGCTCTCCGTGTTCCGTCACGTGCGGAGTTGGGAAACGGGACTTGATCATTCGATGTGTGAGGGAATTCACGAGTGGAAACGACTCCGTGGTCTCGGACTCATTCTGTGACTCTTCCACTAAACTCCGAGACTCGGAACCCTGCACGGAAGTTTGTAACAAGGCAAAATGGCGGTATTCGACTTGGTCAGACTGCTCCACGCCCTGCGGGGACGGAACTCAGAGTCGGAAGTCAACCTGCGTGGATTCCTTCGACAATGATGTGGACTCAAGGCATTGCCTGAGGCTCGGAGAACCCTACACTTCCAAGTCATGTGCGAACAATGGGCCTTGTGGGAAATGGCGAATTGATCACTGGAGTCCGGTGGGTCCACGGTTGGAAGGGTCAATTTTCGAATTTTCCTTGATGATCGTGTAACTGATAACCATTTACTTTTTTAGTGTTCTGCATCTTGTGGCTCTGGGATCAGCCGAGCCTTGTATGCCTGTCACCAGGCCCATCCAGGTGGTTCTATTCTTCCTGCCAACTTTTGTTACCTCGAAGCAAAACCTGTTGCGGAGCGAGAGTGCGAAGGACCACCTTGTGTCAAATGGGAGGCTGGAGAGTGGACTTCGGTAATGAGCAAAATAGTTGTAGGTTGTTTGGCTGAATTGCGAGCATTAATTAATTATTATTTTCCAGTGTTCAACCAGCTGTGGCTCTGGCCAAGCAACCAGACGAGTTGTGTGTGTGGAAGACCCAAGCAAGAACTTGGTCAATGAGAGCTACTGTGAAATCAATAACTTACTCAAACCAGAGGATCGAAGACCTTGTAATTTACGAGAATGTCCAACTGTGAGCTACCAAAATCCTTAACCTCTAAAATCTAATCTCTAATGAGATATTGATATTTGTAGACGACGACGGAACCTCCGATTTCGACCACAGAACACAACCGTGGAAACTATCGCCGAGTAACCTCTCCAGCGGCTGCTTACAAAACATCAAAATACAACCATGCAGATTTGGACAACTCCATTGAGGCATTTGACTTTCCTCAAAATAGTCCACTGATTCAGGGACAGGCGGCAGAATGGAGAGCGGATCCCTGGAGCGACGTAAGACAACGCTCTTTTACATTGCGAACCCGTAATTTCTGTTTTTATTTGGATTGAATATTTTGTCATATCTCCAGTGCTTCACGGATTATACCGGGAAACGAATTCGACAGCGACGTGTGACCTGTGTGAGCGATAATACGGCCGTTGACGATTTCATGTGTCAAGGACATAAGCCGAGTTCAACGCATGAATGTCGAAATCCGTCTTTTTGGTGGACCGGGAATTGGGACGCGTGTAATGCGACGTGTGGACAGGTAAAATGATTAAAATGAAAGAATTGTAGCATCTGTGCAATAATTATAATCGTTTGCTCAGGGGTTTGAAACACGGCAAGTTCATTGTCTCTCCGAACCCCATCGACACCGTTTAGCCGAAGCAGAGTGTCCTGGAGATATTCCGGATCACACGCGTCCCTGTAATATTACTTGTACTCAAAATACTCGGGCCAGAGCTCATCGTGGATTTGGATCAACGGCCAAATGGAGAACTGGCTCATGGGGGAAATGCTCACAGGCCTGCGGGGTTGGAACCAAACTCCGACAAGTGGTCTGTCAGTTTCAAAACGGAACGGCGAGCAGTGACTGTGACCCAGGAAGTAAACCAGAGATGAGTTCAACCTGTGCCTCGGACCCTTGTCCCATCTGGAATACAGGAGCTTGGTCCGAGTGTACGGCGGAGTGTGGAGGCGGGGTTCAGGAAAGACGGATTCAGTGCCGAGATCGACATGGGCATAATTCTCCAGAATATACCTGCAATATTGCTCTGAAACCAAATTCTACGCAAAGGTGTAATGAAGACCCTTGCAGTCATGAAAATGAAACCAAGTTTACTACACGCTATCGATGGGCTGTCGGAACTTGGACAGAGGTACGAACGGAGAGTATAGCTACTTCGATTGAAGGCATTTTGGTCAGTGAATATAATAACCTGCTTTCAACTTGCAGTGTTCAAAATCCTGCGGAAAAGGAACGCGGCGACGGGAAGTGGACTGTGTTCAAGTTACATACGGACTTCATATCACGGAAGCCATTGTCAACAACACATTTTGCCAGAAGATTAGTCGACCCAAAGTAGAGCGGGGTTGTGCCCGGTTCCCATGTCCCTATCAGTGGGTGGCTTCTCAATGGACAGAGGTGGGTGGCATAGGATAGAACGTTATATTGGTTGGAATTTAAGGCATAACGGTGACATTCGTGTTTTACAGTGTGACAAGCCGAATGGAGGCTACGGAATTCAACAACGAGTTGTGACATGTCACAAGGTGAACAAGTTTGGTTGGATTGACCCTGATCCGCTTCCATCCGGTTGTGAGACGATGGAGAAACCGAAGGAATATTCCTACTGCTATCTTTCCGAGTCGAAAGAAGCTTTGTATCGGTGGTACACCGAGACCTGGACCCCTTGCCCCAGCAATAAATGCGGAAAGCAGCATCGGCAGAAGCGAAGGGTCTTCTGTGCCCGGAAATCGACTGGCAGTCGTGTGGGCGGACATTTTTGTCCCAAAGATCACAAACCGAATCGGAAGAGGAAATGTCCCATCAAACCATGTACGAAGAAGTTGCTCGAATTTACAATCAATCAGTATCTGATTGTCTGTCTGACCCTGTCTTGACTTTTTCAGGTTATCCCACGACGTGTTATGAGCTCCAGCAAGTGAACCTTCAGGCGAGAGCAGACGGAGACTATATTTTATTTGTGGGCGGAACGAATGTGACCATGTACTGCCACAACATGGCCTCAGAGAGTCCCACCGAGTATCTCACACTTCCGGAAGAAAACTTCTCAGAGATTTATGCCAAGAGACTCATACGACCGGACACTTGTCCCAGAAATGGAGCCCGAATGGAAACTTGTGAATGTATTGAGGATTCAAATCGGATATCTGGATACACTATTTTCAACAAAATTCGACTCAATGTTACCAATTTGAGGGTTAATAGTAAGTCACCAAAGGATTCAACTAAACTAATTTAAAGTTAAGTCAATTATTGAATTGAACGTATTTCTCAATTTCAGCGGAAGACTTCACTTTCACGACGCAAGTTAGCGGGAGTCAGATAAGTTATGGTCAGAGCGGAGATTGTTACAGTAGCAACAGTTGTCCTCAGGGAAGGTTCAGTATTAATTTAGAGGGAACGAAGCTCCAAGTGTCACCTTCCTCCACTTGGGTCAGTCATGGTCATAGGACCGCTATGTGGGTCAGCAAAACACAGGTGAGTTTCAGGGGAAACGTCAGTTCAGCCTGGCTCAATTTTCGAATTTACCGTCAACCATGGGTTCAAAGCATAAATATGGCATTTCAACTTGTTACAGGATAATGTTAGGGTGACAGCCAAGTGTGGAGGTTACTGCGGAACGTGTTCACCTCATAGACTCACAGGATTGAAGCTTCAAGTCGGCGTGACCTAAGGGCACTACCCATCGTGTTCGAGGTCACCAAAGCTTCTTCCACCATCAAAGTCACGTGGGTTGTTTTTCTTTGAACGTCAACCGACCTGAAACTTCATTTTCACCTTTCAGTATTTTTTTACGCCCATCCAATCCCTATACACTATTTAATTAATGAAACTGTCCGCCCGATCTACTAAGTTAATTACAATAGTACAGGGACAGCTTTGTGTATTGTCCTGGTCGGATAATATCCAAAACCTCCATAGCATTTGCAACAAGGTCAGGACCATTTAATTGTTAATTTCTAGTGATTCAAGTTGCAAAATGCAATGTAGGTTTTGGTTAGATGCGTCCTGGTCGGCTTATTACATAAATAGTTAGAAGTAGACGCGGAAAAGAACTATGCTGTGCTATGTTGTTGGATGTTACATGTTTAAACCTATTACAATTATTACAGGTCTCTTGTGTAATAACTAGTCATTTTTTATTATTTTAACACGACTAAACTTGTGCATCTCTAATCTGTAAGTATATGATTTAATGTTAATTTAATTAGAGTGAGGCCGAAGCATGCATTCTAGAAATACTCATACATATACAATAGTAACTGAATGCCGGTAATTGCATTTGATATTTGTTATCGTATTTTGTGAAACTGCAGCGTATTCAGCGTATTTCAAAATATTTCAATAAGTTTGACTAATTCTGTTTTGACGCCATAAGTTTTAAGTTTTAGAGAAATGTTTGGAGACAAGAATATTTTATGTTTCTAATAACTTTTCAATGTTAAAAAATTAGAAGTACAGTTGAAACTGTTTTGAATGACATAATTCCATCCAGACCGTAAATTAGATTATGAAATCATATGATTTAATTAAGTCACAATAGAAATAGTTTGTTTTGTAAAACTGATTGACTGGTGGGTGCTATATTATTGTGCCTGCGTTGAATCTCTATTGTCTATGGAATACAAAAAAATGTGTGAAAAGTGCCAGTAATCAAATCATCACTCATCACTGCCGGTAATGCCAGTATGCCCAATAATGACATTGTGAACAAAGAACAAATACAAATAAACCTACACTGCCGCCTCTTTGCTTTTTACATCTGCGGAAAGTATCAAACGATTATTTGATTAATATTATTCCTAATTCATTCGGGTGAAATGCATGATTGAGTCAACATTGATAAAGCTTCGACTGAGTCAAGGAATTATCTTTTTTCGTCCTTTTTACCAAGCGTCTACCAAATAATGAACTCAATATTTCAATTACACCTTTAATTTCCCTCGGCTTACACGGGTTCACATTGACAATTTAGAACCAACTCGGGACGAGATGGACAATTTTGCTAAACATTTACATTTACGTTTAGTTTAATGTTGAAATATGGCTTCATGAGCTGGACAGAAGAAGGAAAGGTCCGATAAGAGCTCCTGCCACGCCTAACTTGAGTGAGGCCGTCGTGTCGTAACCAATTCGATCCGATCCACTGCTGACGTTGCCGCCGGTGGTGGTGGTGTTGTGAGCCTCTGATGAGCTTTTCGGGAGATGTTTTGGCTCGATGGCTGGATGGTTGGTATGAACAGGGTCATCAGTCTGGTGCCCTTCACGTTTGCCAATGTCTTGCCTATGCTTACCAGGATATCCGCCAAGGCGGCTACACTATAGGTTTGTTCTAGGTTCGGTCTGATGTTCGGCAGAATCTTACAACAACGCCTACTTTAGGCCTTTACAGCCTTGTCACATGTCACCGGGGACTCGAAAAGACGAGAGTATTCTCTCTCTCAAAAACCGCTAAGGTCATTGACCTCCCAAGGCTCCTTCGACTGTAAACCATTTTGAGAGAACACGGCGTACGACACATGACTATAAGCCGTTTGGCTTGTAACACGGAATAGTTACTGAATCTAATACATAGTAACTCGCTGTCAAGGAGACGTGTGTGTTTGATGTTGTTGATGTTGACAGGGTTCCCGGGATCAGGAGACCTCCTCGGAGCGTTCCTGCGAACGCGAAACTCGAACATTCGAAGAGAGTGAGTAGACCGAGACGAACAGACGTCCCACGGTTCATGAATTACATTGGAAACTATTTATTGAGTTTCTTGGTAAGTTCTCTAATACACTCACTGGCGTTTTCAACTTAACAATAATTGCTGCGGTCAATAATTCCCTTGAATGTGGGAGTGAGGTGACTGATAGCAGCGCTGTACAATAGACTTTACTTATACAAAGTTGTTTGTGAATAATGCATTTTATGGTCTTTGTCTTTGATTTTCAGAATCAAGCTCATTTTGGTGAAGACTTAGCCAGGGGAAAACCACACCTACGATGAAGACAATGAATTTCATCATCAGTTGTGGAGCTCTGATTTTTGTGCTCTTGGGATTGGATTTAACCTCAGCAACAGGGGGACCCCACGATGAAGGGTGTGCAGGTCTTCCTGAAACTAAAGATGGTAAGTTTCCATGTCATCCATAAACTCAAAACTCAAACTCAGTTTTCAGCTCTATGTAGTTATTTTCGGTTTCCTGTTGTATATGTTAAATGTTGACACCAGTTACTCATATTTAGGATGCATGGCTCCTTTCAAGTGTTTCATCGATGATCCGAGATCTGGCAATGGGAAACCCGACAAGGGGTCAATCGAGTGGAAAACCGCCGCGGATACCCCAGGCCTGTGTCTTTGCGGGGCGCCTAAGAATTTATACGACAAAACGAAAGATCCTCCTTGCGTCGAACCCGCTACTGGTCCTGGCCCTATTACTGTTCCTACTACTGCTGGTCCTACTAGTGGTCCTACTACAGGGCCACCGACGACCCCGAAGACAGGATCATCCGGTTCTCCGACACCAAACTCAAGTTCTATTCAAGTAATGGTCGGACTCATCGTCGCTGTTATGGTCGCTGACCTATACCTTCGTTAAGTGCTGGAAATGCTCAAGCCTCTGGTTCTGCTATACTGCGAGTATCTCCATTGAGTATCACAAGAATTCAAATATGACAACTAAAATCATACTATGTATCTAATACGCGTAAAATGTAACTACTTCCGTGGGTTCTGCTATGTACAATTCCCCACTCGAAATTATTGTTAATGAAACAATCGCTGTGTAAGTAAATATCGGGTGATCGAATATGTATTTTAGATTAGTGTGTCGGACGATTGGGAGATCAGCGAGTACTATGTGGTTCCACCGTGGAGTACAACATAGCTTCTAACATTTATGTTATTTGAGTGTGTTTGTTGAAATTGAAGTGACACTTGAATAAACTTTATTTGAAATTGAAATTGAATGGAATATGGATTATTAAATGGATTATTAAAGTTCGATCCTAGTTGACAGAGCTTCGGCTGAGTCAAGGACACCTCACTTTATCCTTTCTTCCAGACCTCCTAGTTTACCAACTAACAACACATCGGAATAACGTGAGGGTATCTCAGAAATATTAACGGTTTTACTCAATTTCATATTTGCATCGACTATCGCTATCGGCGTATTTCGAGTAAACACTCAATATTTCAATTTCATCATGAATTTCCTTCGGCTATCACAGACTTAACAGGTTCACATTGACAATTTAGAACCAACTCGGGACGAGTTGTACAATGTTGATAAACATTTACTTATCACTACATTTCATTACAAGCTTGAGATATGGCTTCATGAGCTGCACAGAAGAAGGAAATGTCCGATGAGACCTCCTGCCACGCCGAACTTGAGAGAGGATGGATCGTAAACAATTCGATCCGATCCACTGCTTGGCGGCTTCGGTCGGCACTTGTCAGCCGAAGCTCTATCAATTGGGAAGGAACTTATGATAGGAATTTCCTTAGAAATCGATTTTGACCTCTTATTACAAAGTGCATTAGCTTCCAAACCAAATATACTCAAATTCGTGGATCCATAAAATATTTAAATAACTAGTATATTAACCTAACCGAGCAAATGTGTGACGTTCTTTTGAGACGTATTTATTTGAATCAAGCAACGGCAATAATGACAATAAGGGACTCTGGGGTTTTGTGGATGAGATGAGGGTTTGTGTTGGTTGCTGGTGGTGGAGTATTTTGACCTCAAATCCCTATAGTTCTGTCTTCATCTCCTTCTGGCTTCTGGCATACACTTTACGCTGTACAGGCATGCGAGCAATAGGCTTTACATACTATGCGAGCTATACTCAGCTCTGTGCATTGTTGTGCCTTGTGAACGATATGCACTCACAATAGCAACCACAACTCGAGACCAGGTACATACTCTGTTACATGTTTCATAGGTTTTAGGCATAGCTCTTTGATTTTGACACTACTACTGTCTATTGTTTATCCGTTCTCAAGTTCTGCAATAATGGCTCTGAGCTGAGTTCTCTGATTTGTGTTTGTGAAATGTTACACAGGTGACATGGACTTGAGCCGTGGTGGTGTACAGTTGACGGTGTAACGTGTATAACCAATACAAAAGCAAGAGAAACGACCAAGATAATCTGCATATTGCAATAATGAGATGTACAAACAAAATCAACTATTATTGCATTGATTGGGAACTTGTTCTAAATATTTTCCTGCCCTTCTATTCTACAGTAGTAGTCAACATATCCAGTCCTCTATAATCTAATAAGTACAATCAATAAAACCAAAATCAGTCAAGTCTCATCTTCAGTCACCAGTTTATCATCCAGCAGATTAAATATTTAATTAACAAATAATTATAATGATAATGTTGGAGGACGAAGGAGCAGTGACAGACTCTTCCAATGCAGATATTCATTTTCTTAACAAACCCCTCTATTTCTGGGTAAGTATATATTAATACATTCATATTAAATTAAATGCATTAAAATTAAACCAAGCCAAGCTATCCAAGCCAGGATAGCTCAGGCGGTAGAGCAGCCTCTCGTTGTGAGAGGACTCCCAGGGTCGTATCCCTGAA
>JAQFYT010000135.1:0-34692 GCA_034694925.1 Ceratophysella denticulata
CTTGTTTACAGGACGTGACGGACGGTCGCACGCTCGCACGCTCGGATTATTCTCTACGATTTTAATGTTAAGATTTATACTAAAGACCGCAAATCTCAATACGAAAGGGTATATTGACATTGACTCTTAGCATTATTCATTACGCCCTCAATTGAAAAATTTGAGTCTGGTGTTTGTTCTCGGCTTCAGTCATGCTTGTAGTTTGTATTTACGTACCAATCCAGAACAGTTAACCGCATATTTAAAATTTATTTAAATATTTGTAGTCCACTTGTAACAATTGTGTATTTCAGTCAATGAAATTTCAAGCTAGTGAGCACTAGTGCCCGATAGTGCACACGAGTTCCATGCTATTCCGTGTCTCCAGTTTGAAAAGCGACAAAATTTGCCTTGGAAGCTACGGACGAGAATAATCTTTCCTTTTTGCATACCAATTAGCCTGCAGCTTAAATCTCTTATGGGCAATTAAACCTCGTCAAATAATTTTGTTTTTGTGCTGAAATTTTTTCAGTTAAAATAGCAGAATTTTAAAATACGCATAGACTTTTCTTGAATTATGCATAAAAAGATTCAGTTTTCGTTTTTCGCATCAATCTTTTGGGTGCGCAATCGGCAAACTTGAGTTAAATTTAAACCAGTGGCTCGAAAATTTCTCGGATTGCCATATTGCAATACAGACGATAGGAAACGAAAGCCTCGACCTTGGTATTATTGAGTACCCTATTTTTTTCAGTGCGGTTGCAGTCGAATTAATTGACTGCAGATACAGGCGCTCTCAAGAATTGCAATCAATATTCTGCACATTGGAAGTTGTATTGATTTCTAATACCATTGATGTCGAGCTTATAGCAAAATCTAGAAAAAACATATCCGGTTTTGCACCATCTTCCTCTTGAAATAGGACATGACATATTCGGACAGACTGATGGCTACACTAATTCATGTGCAAAAGTCAAACCAGATATTTCCTTATTTTGTCTAGGTATCTAATTAAAGAACAAATCGTTCGAAATTAAAAACGATACGCTTATAATTGGTAGATGCAATCTAAGATAGCCATAGGAGACGTAGCCATTATCATTATTCAAAATTAAAATTCCGATGTATATGATTTCACTGAAAAGGAGTTTTAAGTCACGGTTACGTAAAAGGTTAAGTTGTTTATTTTTTTATATTTGGGTTTGGGCCTGGAAGACTCTCAGTGCGAAGCACCCCGATGATTTCTGTTCACTTGAAGGGGGTCTGGCGGGGTATCTTGTCCTTAAACTTACTTCATCTTCAGACTAGTAAATGGGAATGAATGATGATGGAAAAAGCCCTCGCCCCACTCTTCTCAATTCCTATTGACTCAGACTTACTCTCACAAAAGCGGGCTCTAGGTCATTTTACATTGTCAATTTGTACCTAGCATAATAGATACCCGATTTAATGTAATTAAATTAGCAAAAGTTCTCGTACGTTATTCAATTAATACGTTAAGTTGATATGGCAGCATTGATTAGTCACAACTAGAATTCTCAGAGGCACCGGTTATTTACGCTATCAAGAGGCTTTAAATTGACCTGTGGAAATAACTCAGAAACCCCAGACACAATATGGAATCCTGACATTTAATATTATGTAATCAACACCTTATATATGATTGCCATATTATAGGTAACTAACGCAATCAATTTAAATGTTTAAATATCCGAAATAGCATTTGTATATGTGTTTTGCATAACTTTGATAAATTTTTGGTTGGAATAGTGGCTCGAAATTTCGATTATTCCAGAAATCCGAGGTTTAATTAATGGTGAACAGGAATAAAGCCTGAAGTCCCGTGGCGTCCTGACACAGGTGTAAGTCCATGAACCGAGTCCAATTATGTGCTCATTCCGCCCGTCTCACCACTCACCTCAGCCCTCCCTCAGTCTCGGACTCGAGGACCCTTCAAGGCCTGAAACTAATTTAAATCTCCCAAATAATAAATGATGAGGAGCTCAAGGACTTTCAACCCCAACTCATCGGCAAAAACTGACTCCGTAATGTGAATGAATTTCTCAACGATTCAGCGACGAAATAACTCGAGAAAGAAGTCGTATTTAAAGATATGTTTCCTGAAGGGCGTTTTCAATATGCGATTTTACGTCCATTATTTATTGATGATTTTAGCAAAACAAACAATGGAGAGGCAAAGATTTGCTAATACAAAATTCAAATTTAATATAATTGACCATTAATATAATTGAATCTACATTTATTCAAGATATTTGCATTCTCAGCTAGATCTTCCGTAAAAATAAAAGATTTGGGCACCTACTTAAAGTTGCTAGCTAATAACTAATAGCGTTCGAGTTACTCGTATACAAATATGTTATGTAAGCTTTGCTTACGCGATGCGAGCGAGTAGGCTCATGATTAGAACATCCGGTTAATAATGCCTCTAAGGCGTGTTGTGGGTATGCATGTTACCTGGGAAAGGCGTGTTACATATTTCTATATAATCCATTTCCATCAATCAATTATATTTAAAAGCAGAGAAATAAACCGTTGATGAATCGTTGTATTTTTCATTGTTATCCACTTCATCACCCTAACATTGTTGGTGACACTGGCTTAAGGGCAGCTGAAGCGTTATTTCTTACAGCCAGAAGCCACGTTCCCTTACTCAAACGAACGAATGTTATCTAAATCAAATTCAAATGTTAAGCCCCGTTGAATGAAATGTCATGTCAAATGATAAGAATTTTCAGATGACTTACCTGACGAAGCGAGAACAGAAGCTCATGACAATCAACGATTTGTTCTACTGTACATAGTTATCAGTGGGTTTAATTTTCAAACACTAGGTACACATGTTAACAGGATATATGAACGAACTAAACTATATATTTTTTATACTCAAGTTTTTGAATTTCGTTCTATTTTTGAGGAATTATAAATCATATAAAATTCAACGCTGCACGTAGAACCTAGCTTCAAATTTAAAATGGAATACTTAATTAACTAATTATACGCATAATTTAGCCATTTGCTCAAATTAACTTCGCCGGTACGTATACATAATATACGGTAGCTTGTTTTTTGTCCAGCTAAATTTCTAATATCCAAAGAGCACGAATGAATAATATATTATTCATATTTCATTCATATTTGATGGCTCCAGCGCAGATGCTCAGATCTGAATTGCCGACTGACTCCCAACTCAAATTGAAGTGGACCGCTACGCTGGATGTTATTAGAAATCGAAGCTTAATGAAATGAAGGAGGGAGTGGTGCTATGGTATTAGTGATAGAGTTGAGATTGGGATTCCTCCAGCTCATCATTTTGACACCTGGGAAATGTAAATTAGGAAATCCCTGAGCCTTCCACAAGCCCTGCCTGGAATCAGGGATGAAGTTCGACCGGCAGCAGTCAATTGGGTCACGGTTAATTCGTCCTAATCAAATAGGTTACTTTTATTGCGCCGTGTCTGATTTGCAATTTAATGCTAACATATTAAGTAAGGATACATTTGTTATGTGTAGCTTACCTCGAGGTAGGGCATGCACAAAACCTGCAGTGTGTGCTGAACGGAGAGCCCATGTGTTTTTCGAGTTCTAAACTTTGGTTAGGTTAGTGTCAAAAAGCTAACTTGGGTTAGGATTAAGCCTTTAATTTTCATTCACTGGTAAATTGGGCAATGCGAGCAGATTGATACTCAAACGTCCAATTAAACCAGTTTTGCAAATTCTTTATTCACAGTTGCATCAACTGTATGCGGAATTCAATTTTTTAGACGAAACCAAATTTGCTGGAAGTGCCCTAGAACGCATTTGATATTTGGGCAAGAGATTGGAATTTGGAATGCGTCTTGTGGCCGCGGCGGTGAAGGAACTATTCTCTGAAGAATGGAATTTATGAGATGCTCTTTGATCCAGTCGTTCATAGATTAGAAGGCAACTTCCTTGCCAGGACTCTTCTTCCCTGGGCTTTACTTACAATATGATGCCTGCCGTAGCTTACCTGGACTTGAGCTGATTATCCCTCAGTCAGCCTTCCCGTTGGGCCTTGCCTAATCATTAAATTAATCTCTGGCAGAGTCCCACATGAGGTGTTCTGGCGCTGTGGGGTGGTTCGGATTATATTATGTCATTCCCATACACGATACTTCGTAGCGAAGGATTTACACCCAAAAAATATTCGAAACTTAACTCGGATTGGCGCGTTGTTCAGATTAGAAGTGGATTTAAACTATTCGAAATCAAATTCAATAGATGAGCTGATCGATTTTTGTAGACCTCATTGTGCAAGATTCACCCCAAAAATGTACGGATACTATGAACTTTGCGTATTGCTTAGCCGAAGTGTAATATCACATTCCGATACCTGGCAAACGTCAGGCAGAGGTTATTTTTATGGACTTGGCGCTTTAGTGCCGCGCTTTGTAAGCCAATAGGTGCAAAATAGCGATTTTCACGCCAAAATGCACGGTACTTCTGTCCTCAAACTCATGTTCGGAATTATGATAAATCAGAATGTATCTCCAAAAGTGATGGGCCGAGTACATTGTGTGAGATTCTAGTAATGGCAACCATAATGATACAGATAATGCCGTGTGTCTGGGTTCACCACGGGCAGCAGGCTTACGCAACTCTCTCCATTGTACTTCAATTTCAAATAATATCTCTGTATGTATTTTCCTTATTATTTCTGAGGTTGAGAAGGGGCAGATAGGTCCCTGTGTACCTCGTTGGTCTAAAACATAAAGCCATAATGCGTTAAATAACATGGGCTTCTGCATAGGACAAAATGAAATTCCATATTTCGGATTACAATATTCTTTTGTACAAATAACTCATTCCAAATACTGCTGTCAATAATAGAGGAATTAGGACCTTCACAGTCAGAGCAGTAAATTCTATTGACAGGCTTGCTTGTTGGAAGGCATGGGTGGGTATTAAGTATTAGCATTTAATTTGATCCTCATTATTTGTATGCTTGCCATCATCCTGGAAGCTGGAACTGAATAAATAATACAATTCCAGGCTTCGGTCCCGGAAATTATTAACTTTAATCCTAGGACGCTCTGATGCTGTTATTGTCCTTGTTTGTGCTTTCTATTCTATTCAAATTCAGCTCTCCTACGAGGTAGGTACAATTCCCAAAATTCGGATTCAGGTTCGTTCGGTGTAATCCTATTACATTACAACAGAAGGAAATGAGAACGAGACTTAACCTAAAACTCAAGTTACAATCAAAAATTATTAAATTCATTGTATTTTTGATCACATTGAACGAAATTTCGAATTATTTAACATTTTAGAAGGCCAGTTTTGGTCAAGTAAATAGGCGAAATAATTTTTATTTTCTCGTATAGTAATCGATGACCGAAATATACAGAAAAACTAAAATATAGTTGTACACATTTGTATTCTAAATTGCGTAAAACAGGTTTCCGTGAATTTCCAAAGTTATGTGTATTATGCAAAATTTGGTAAGTATCCCTTTTGTGTACGGTCTACCGCGTAATAAGTGCAAGGTTAGGTTCTTCAAAGTCGGGCTACATTAGGCCTTCCGCACACCCTAACCTGACATTTTTAACTTTCACATAACCAAAATTATATATGACTCTGAAACCGTGGTAGAATGTATGAGACCAGTCCCTACCCGAGATTCGATTTATTTATGCCAAGAATCACAGAGTGAGCATCGCCAGGGAATTTTATTATAACTAAAAATATTCGCGCGTACTAGATCAGCACCAAATATGGAAATAGGGTTAATTTAATGCCCAGAAAAACTCAGAACAATTTTCGATATAAATAAACTGTCAATTCAAGTTAAACTAACCTTAATGCTAAAACACAAAGTGATGTATTTAGCTCTATTTCATGGCGTCTCGAAATATTTCAGCTTGAAATTCTTTCTAGCTTGAAGCGCCCGACGCCTGAATGACACTGCATTTCACCCTGAGAAATTTCTTGGAGTAAAAAAAAAGTTTATGAAGTGAAGCTTGAAATGAATAGTGGGATCGGGCGCGGGTGGTTAGTTGTTGTGGGCATTGTGGTGGGAGGCATTGATGGCGTGTAAATAGAAGAGTGGAAGAAGAAGAAGCCTATGATCGTGTGATGTCCTACCAAGACATTATTGAGAGGCGTGAATAAATAAGAAAGTGTTCTGCGAGGATCATGTCAGTGCCAAGTGAGATGGAGATGACTACGGGGAATTCTTCTGCAGCCTTCGTACAGGTGGTCCCGTGCATTTCCTCGACTTCCCAAGCCAAAATCTTAGAGACTTTGACTCCCAGGCGACGGGACTCTTTTCAAATCACATACAACCAACACTGCTTCAATTGAATAAATAGATAATTCCTCATTTTCTCATCACACAGTCATAAAATGACTGGTCATTGAGAAGACCAGCCAACCTAAACCACCCTCGTTTCCGTTCGTTCAACGTCAATGATGCCATGGCCGTATGCCTTGGTGATTTCCACGAACACTAGCGCGGACGACATCTTCACAGAATCTTTAAGGCTTTTACATAAATTATGATAAAACTGATATGCGATATAGTCGGTTCTTGGTTCATGTGAAATAGCGCCGACGTTAAATTTTAGAATGACGACCTTTCTAGACAGGTTTAAATGTAAATTTTTCAAAACCAAAATGACCAGACGCAAATAACCTAGAATTATCACCTATCATTCAGAGCCACCTCCCAGCGTTCGCAGAGAAATATGAGAGTGCTAATTAGGAGCCCGACCAAGAAGATGTAGAAGATGAGAGCTACATCTTCGATGTGAATCTTGGTATTTGATTCATCCGTTTGGGACAAGCAATTCTGCTTCACGATTTCCGCTTCACGTTCCATGTGGCCGAGATGGTGATCTGCTAATCCAGCTTCATACATGTGCAGACGTCTGGAAAATTAACAAAAATTAGCTAGTGTAAACCAGTAAAATATGAATATTGTCTGAACACTTTGCTTTGGGCGCTTTTGGCGTCCAATGGTGACTGCATATAAGAAATGCGTTGGGTTTAAATTTCAAAGATGGTCAGGATGAAACGAAATGTAAATTTTATCGATGCATTTAAAGGCCCGGCAATATTCGAATTGATATATTTCTATTTTTATTGACTTGGACTTACGCGTAGTTGAAATGATCCGCGAATTCCGATCCTTGCTTGACAAAAGCACTACCCCATCGTTTTTCTCCTTCCACCGTAAGTGTTTTAATTCCTTTGCAGGCACCGATTTTCTCCATGTATTCCTTGTATTCTAAAAACAGGTTGTTACTGGTGATCAGTGCAAATCCGGATGTGGACACAACCTTCTGTGCACCTTCCTCCTCTGTTGCTATGGACGAGTATGCAGGCTTTATCTTGTACAACGGCGATTTTTCTGATATTAAACCCATCTGTCAAGACCGAGGTAATGTGACTATGGAATATGTTATTATATTAACCTTGTTTATGTCATAATGCAGTAGTACCTTATATCCATTGTCAATTATTGAGTTCTCCCAGCCACTAAATGAATATCCTCGTTCGAGCAGTTCTTCAAAACTAGTGATTTCCAACTTTATACTTAGCGTGGAAATCAAAATGGCGGAGATAGAGACATAAAAAATGAGACCAAATGATGACGTGACGAATTCAAAAATTCGTGCGGAAATTAAATGACGTGCGGCGGGTTCTGGAGTTCCTAATTATCAGCACAGCATATAATTAGATCAAAAGAGTCCAAATAAAATATTTAATGAAACTATTTAGTAAATTAAAACCTCGTTCCGTCAGAATTGCAATGACCCATGAAAATGACTGCTTGGAGTCCTCAGTAAAGAAACAAGCTGTCATAAGAAAAATGCCGAAACCGAAACCAAGAAAGCATATCCAGACTTGAGGCTGAACCACGCCAGCAAACCCCTTCTTGGAAGAATGTACTGGATGGTAATAGACGTAGACTTCGCTGTATTTTGATAGGCACCGCAATTAAAAGTTGAAATCATTAGGTGCTGCATATTAACTATTGTTATTATTTTGTCTGCTGTCTACTTACGAAAAGACGCGTGTCAGAAATAGGAATCGCAAATCCGGGGACGACCATAAGCCCGTATTGCTCACCGCCAGGTCCACTTCCTCCCTCATTACCAAATCCAGCATGCTGGGTTCAGTTGGGGAAATTTCATACACCCAACTGCTAACGTGACGGAATTCAACACTGGTCAAAACAACAAGTTTGTAACTTGTAACTGAAACTAAACATTAACAAATCGTACGTCATTATCAACTTACGAAAAATTCAGCAAAGCCTGCATATGTGCTAAAAATTCACATGAAATTCTATCGTTTGTCCAATCTTCGGTTTCACCTCCAGACCTTCCAATGCACTTCTGTTTAATCTGTTAAAATTTAAATTTAAAGTTCTGCAGATAACAGTAGCAACACGCATTAGCATTGATTTTGGGTTGTATTATTTATAATACACACCACATCCACAGCTTGTATTTCGACACCGCGAAAATCCTTTCGTCGTTTGAGGCGCGATTCTGAATTTCCGGTTATCTCTTGGTGAATCACGAGACCCTTGATGCCGTAGACTTCGTAAAATTTCTTACCGTCATCTCCAAAATAATACACACGGTCATTTAAATGAAGGATTCTCTGCTTTGGTATATGTTTTTCTGACTGATAAACCCATGTGATAAAATCCCTGCTTCGAACACTGTAGTTCATATTAATTTCACTGGTATTGACCCCAGGATGCACTTTAATTAGAAGCGGAGTTCTAACATTGCTTAAATTAAGCCCGAAGTGTTGTTCAGAAAAACTGGCGGCAATTTGATGACCAGAAGTAAGCGAAAGGTTTGAGAGCGTCGTAGTATTTGGAAGAATATGAAACAAATCACAGTGTGGAACAGTATAATATCCAATACTCTGACTTTCCATAGAGGTTACGAATTTAACGCTAAGAATTATGAAGATAGCATCGAATTCAGCCATGGCTACACGACGACTAAATATGTTACTCCAAATTTAGCTTAATTACAGCATGAGTTTTGCATCGTTTAATGCTGTATGTATTGGCATCACGTGCAGTTCGTAATATTTGAATTACTTTCCAGACAAGCTCTGCGTGTTCTGGTTGTGGGCAGCAGAGTTATGTACACAATTGTTGAGAAAATGAATTGTTTCCTTGTTGGTCCATCTTGTTGGAAGTTCTTGTTCATCAGAATGGCTGGAAGTCGGAAGGCGTGTTACGCGGTATTCATTTAGTGTGAGATCCCGAGATCGCATACTTCCATATAACCAAACCTTAACAATTGCGTTTTTGAGCTTAGACTAGACTAGGAAAGGGTGAGCGATCACGGATCACATATAATCCGTGTACCACTGGGAGTTAAGTAATTATGCTTTCCCTGTGAAGAAAGAGGAACTTGACAATGCCTTCCCCGGTGTATGCATTCCACTTGATGAGACGGCTGGGCTTTTGTGTACCCAAACTTAATAAAAAATACAAAGTTATTTAGACGAGAGTGCAGAGACAGGCAGGGAGAGTTTATGGTGTGCGGAGCTATAGGCTGTATTATTAGGCTCTAATTGGACGAGACGTGGGATTACCTCAAGTCGAGTTATTTATAGTCATTACTCATTTCAATTTCGGACCAAGAGAAGATCTTTATCCAGCCACAAGAGACCAGGAGTTTGGGATTTTGGGGCTCATTAGAGCCTCAAAGGAGGAAATTGGGAGGTTTTATACCATGCATAACTCCTGACTAAATCCTGACATTCAGGGCCGGAGCTGTCGGCTCAAATCAGTCGAAATACCAATGAAATACCTGGATTGGATAAAAGTTCCAAGTAAATGCAAATGATGAGAATTTGTACCTAAGTCAGAACGCCAATAAAATTATCCAATTCGTTAAAGAAACCTTGAACTGTCCAGCTTTAAGCTAAAGATGGCATAATAAAGAAATTTACGACAAAACCTACAAAAATGTTAATGAATTTTAAAACACTGCGATCAAACTAAGTCGAATTAAGTTAAATTAAGTATGTACCATTATATTAATAGTATTACCAGTTAAAAGTGTAATTGGACATTAAAATATAAAATATCTGATAACGTAGCTTAACCATTGAACTTAAATGTTCAGAGTCCTTAAAACAAGATAACTAACGTATTAAGTACCAGAGGCAAGCTCAATCTGTGCAGTTGTGTGTACAAAATGCATGAGTAATTACTTCCTACTCGCAAATTAGGTACCTTGAAAAGAATGATTTGTAGTTATTCGATAGGTAGGTACCAAATTGGCAAATGTTCGAAACAAGTTGAAGAATATAAGTGACGAAAATATTATAGCCAATTTGCAAGATTCCTTCCAATAAATGAAGCAATATCTTTAAATTCTTATGTTCTATATCATTTCAAGGTAAATTCATTTAAAATTACTCGTATTAGAGTTAAGAAATTATGCTTATTTCCAAATTCTGCTACATTAACCCAATATATGAATTTGATTTCAGTGGCGACTAGTACAAAGCGCTTTGGCCCTGGTTCCGGCTCCCGTAGTACACCGGTGATTAAAGCGCACATAATAAAAAAGACCCCTTTCCTTGTCACCATCACCCCTCACCACATCCACTTAATTCATGGGATTGGGTAATAGAGGCATGATTCCACCTTATTAGGAGCAGGGTGAAAATACAACCACAAATATTCATGGGGATTCCGATAAGCAGGCTGTTCTTGCTCCAACCCTTTGCTGCCTTAGCAGTATTCTTATCAAGGCAAAGTTACCTCACCTGTGTGCTGTGGACAGTCCTTCCTTCCAAAATGACTTATCGTCTCAATCACCTCCTGCCTTTGTTTACATGGAAGGAACCTGCGTGAGGTTAATTACATTAGATTACCAACCAGATGCTTCCACTGGAGCTCCACCGACCATGCCTGCAAGGAACCCGTTTCTCCTTAACCCCGCATGTTCTACCGTGTAACCGGTCAATTGTGCATCGGTCATTTGGGTTGATACGAATGATATCGGTTCCAAAGGTCCAAGTGTCATCGATTTTAGTAGATCCCGTGGTCCATGACATGTTTAGTTTATTTCTGGTAGATAGATTGCTACACGAGTTTTCTGATTTTACAGATTAGCCCAGTATTTGGAATGTGGATTAAATGTGGTACTACCAACATGGATTTATATTTTAGCACACTAGCACACATTTAATGGTAGCATTGTCGATACTATCTATAGTGCCTTGGGAGTTTTATGATTTGCGTTACGTTAGGCTCTAATTTCTAATATCTGAGGTGGGGTTGGGTTGAAAGCTTCTAGCTCGACTTTAAAGACGACTTATATTTTGAGGCTAACCTAATCATAGTTATTTACTTAACCAGAGTTAGACTCTAAAAACGTGTCATATTGCACACTACAATGGTAAGTGTTATATCGCGTCTAAAACAGTTTATGATATATAATTTAGCTTATCAATTAGAAAATCAACCAAACGACTGTTGGCATCCTCAGCTGACATAATACTGTACAAGCAATTATGCCTAAACCGATTAAAAATAAAAGTTAGACATGTGTTGGATTTCATAGCTTAGCAACGCTCAAAATGACGGAAACTCAAAAGTCGGAGAACAACCTCTGTTGCATAATATAGTACTTTTCATGCCCACTTTGCAGTTTATAATAGCCTCCTATAGACCATAAAGTGATTTGACTAAAGAAAACAATTTTTGCACATAAAAGTTTTCGTAGTTGGTAGGTAAATGAATAGTTGGCTCAAGTTTCAGGTTTTGTGCATGTGTGTGTGCATGTAATTTAGCGATTTAGGCTGAGCTGGACGTCAAGTGAGTGCATGATACCTCCTAAGTCGTTGAGTCGATGATGGATTACTGTCAGCCTGTAGTTTTCAACTCATTTTCCGTGTTTCTTCTTAATTTTTTTTGTAGTATTTGCTTGACCAAACTTTCCATTTGACTTGAAGCTTGCATGTGTGGGAAGGTAATTTTTTATTTGATTTCTGGGAGTTCATTTCATGTCACGAGATACGAGAGTATGATATACCTAAGGCCCAATAGTTTCTGCAGTGAACTTATTCTGGGATTTCTATTGGCTTATGCTTTGTAAATTGCTGGTTTCTTGTCGGTGTAAATAAAACCAGTATTTACTTTAGCAAAAGGGTATGCTAAAGGCTAATAATTCATAAATGGTCCACAGCGTAGCGTAGGGTGCTTCTATTTGCATGTATATATAATCTAAAATTAAAGGTGTACCATTACGAAGTACAAAAATTCCATATTTTGTGTTAAGGGATCCGTAATCGATTCAGCTAAACGATTTAATTGCTGAGTAACTAGAAGCTTGTACATGCAACTGTGCACACAAACTAAAAGTTGTTAAGACGTAATCGCGGTGTTGGTTTTGTATAGGTATGCTGCCTGTGCCTTGGAAATTTAAGTACTGCATTCAATAATATGCAGAATGTATTTCCACAATATTATTTAAATTTCAAATGCAGTTTCAACCCCTGATTTCATCCTTATCTAGTAAATTTTTGCTATTTCAGCAGTTAAGCTACTGCACTGCCCTGGAGAGTCTTGCCCGAAGCCATAGTCAATTTCGACGGAACAATTTGAATTGTGGAAGCTGGAGGAGATTGAATTTCGAGGTTTCAACTCAGTCGTTTCGTTAATGGGTTGTTTTGGAAAGGGGAGATTAATAGAGATTGAAAATTGAAATGGTGACTAAAATATTGAATGGGAAGGGCTTCGACGGATGTCCCAATCTCCAAAACCCATTCGGCACTTCTGTTTACTCAGCCTGCGGCTCCTTTTCACTACGAATCCATTGTGTCCCATCACTCTGCTCAGAGATACATAGGTACAATATAATATGTCCTCGATGGAACTTGTGGATTCACCGAATCAAAATAGGTAGATCCCGACACGGCCAGCACTCCGGTTCCAAATACAACTAGGTACCAAAGTGTCTCTTCTTCTATTATCTATTCTTAGAATTCTGTACACACATGCTCTGCGACAGGAGTTAATACAGAAGAGTCTTATGCGATTGCGATCTACCGTTTCGTCTTTTGTTTGCTTTAATCGCGAATGTGTCTGAAATGGTCTAGTACTTTAGCAAGACAAGAGATATCATACTTCCAAGTAAACTATTCTAACATAACCTACCCTAATCTAAGCTGAGTGTAAAATTTTAAGTCATCACGGTTTGCACGGTTAATGTTACAGGGTTTGTTGGTTATTGTGAGATTGTAATTGAGCCACACAAATATGCACGAATATTGATACTTACCTACTTTAGATATGTAACCGGATCAAAAAATTGAAATATCGTTCATAATTGCTGCCAGAATAGCAGCGGTTAGAAAATTGGTCGACAACGAAACGCGTAGCGGACCAACGTGAAAGTTCTGGACAGCCGAAGGCAGAATAATTTTTTGTGACCGAAGTAGGCTGCTTTATGTAATATCCCAAGATGACATTGTGAAATGAGCTGAGATGGTTGGCGAAGGGAGGACAAAAGGCCCTTCCGTCATCAAAAGGAAATTCGAATTAGTGACGGAAAAGGAATTCATGTTTTCATTTCATATTGGAAAAATAGAGCGGGGGGACAAAACAGGATTTTGTTGGTACACTCAGACAACTTCCAACCAACATGCACTTGGGCATGAGACCAAGAGGCTTTTGCTTGTCTTCATGTCATGTGTCATCAAAGAATTTTTGGGGTAAAATTACAAAGAAAATATTTTCTTGGAGACTTGCAAGCAAACCCCTAACATTCTACTTAGCTTCACAAAAAAAAACACGTTTACCTCATATTGAAAGAAATGTAGGGACAGGTACAGACGGTGAGTGATATCCGAATATGGCGAAATTAGAGCATGAGTAATTCAATTCAAGGATTCGCGTGGGTAGCTAAGCTAAGGTACCTAAAATAAACCATTTGCAAACTATATTTTAAATTCCTTATTCTGTGCTTTCTAAGAAAGTCTCAATATTTTATAGAATTCGTATACAAACAAACACTAGTTTACATTAAATGCAAGTGCGCTCCGTATCCTCGTAGACGTGATCAATAACACAAGGACGCACAATTTGTGCCGTAATCAGCTAGACAATTTGCAATTTGAAAACTCGATTTTTACACAGTACAAGAAATAGCTTACCTATGCCCTTATCAAGCAACTGAAGGTATCCGATACCATACTCACAATCAGTCTGAAAGGGTTTATAAAACGAGAAATATTTAAGAAATCTATCGGATTAGCTCCCAGCATTGATCTTGAAAGCCATGGACGGAAACCCCTGAAATTCCAAGTTTTTGATTCTGAATAAGTAAAGCATTGCATTATGTCTACCTGGGCTGAGTAAATAAGAGCGGAGCAGATGATGAGTTTGATCTGAGCCCTGCATTGTGTCAAGCCTCGTCAATTGTCATTGGAAGGGGTTATTTTCCCATTTGTCAACCTCTGTCCTGGGTCTGGTTGACATGACCCGACGACGACCCTTCTGTGTCTAAATACTAATATAGCTTTCTATTCACTTTTTATGCTTTTAATAGACCCGCTGAGTCCTCTTCTATTCAACAGCTCCATTTCTATTGAATCCTAAGGTTGCTGGGATGAAGCTGGAGAGCTTCTAAGCCTTGGAAGTTCGAAGCCCAACAACGACTTCCTCCTCTTCAGACTCCAATGAGGTGTACACGCCTCATTCAGTTCACACAGAAAGAGCCGACTAAATAAATAAATACACAACATCCCCAGTTCAAAAGCCTTGGAGTGCTCCCTGCACAGATGACTGTCTGTGTGCGACCTATTTTAATTTCAGGCAATGTTCAGCCGCTTTTTAATCCTTCGGGCAGCACAAGTCGAACCTGTTACCGTTTTTGACAATATTCTCTGGAGAGCCCTAAAAGTGCTAGAGTTCCAAGTCCTGTATGAGTTCAATGCAATCAGGGATACATGTCGTCAAAAAATTTGAATACACCCATTAGGAAAAATTCAACTGGATCGTTCTGTCCTTTCACAATAAATGTCATGAAGCGTCTCGTTAAATCTCGTTTTTGTACAAATAGAGTAGGTAATAAAAATTTACGTTTATTGTAAAATTTCATGAAGTGGATACCTATGTTTGAATTTATGAAACTGTTAACTAAAAATACAACAGTGTTTAATGGCGGGTCTCCCCTTTCCCATATGTCACGTTTAGCGTTAAGAGCTAATCAAAAACGGTCCACGCCGGCATTCCGGTCAGCACTAAATCTATGCTGTTTTATCCTAGCCTGGGTTAGCATACCAAATAAAATTTCTTAAGAAATAGTAGTAAAGTTTGGATGATTTATAGTTTGTTATTCGCGTATTCGGAGTTGAACAATTTGGCAAAATCATTTGGGATATTCAATTTTACTTGTAAGAAATACCCGCAACATTACCTTAAAACATTTGATTAACAGTATTTAATTTCGCCTTTTACGGAGGATGTATACATCCTGTTCTTAAGCAACAGATATATTCGCAGATTCAGTCGGCGCTAACATAAAAACTGATTGCAACACGGTGTCCATTTGACTCACGATCAATAGGATCACAACTGGGCCATTGACAGAATTGGATTGGATCTAAATACAGCAAGAGGGGACATTATTGTTACTAGAAAATTGGAGAAAAAGTTCTCGACAGGCGGGCGACCCGGCTAATCATCTCTTCTTCAGCCTCACTCAGCACAGCAAGGGACGTAGCGGGGATGCCGGGTCTGGATTCTACAAAAAAGTGAATTTTAATAAGTCTCTACGCTTGTTAGCTTGGTCGTTCCTGGTCAGTTCCGCCGTGGTTGTTTTGTCCTACTCCCTAATGCCAGTATCAGCTTTGTTGTAATGCATTATATATTTTAAGTAGATTCTGTTCTAAAATGTCAAGTTAGGTTCCTTAAACCGTCCGAGCTATGCTTTCAACCTAACCGAGCAAAAGCTGGATACACGCGATTGACCGTACACAAGACTGGTACCGAAAGCCGCGTCTTAAAAATCTTACAACAATTTGCGAGAAATAAGACAAAATAATGCAAATTGGAATCATCTTAAAGAGTCTCTGATCCCAGAGTGAGTGTTAGGAAATGCTTGGGTATTAAAAAATATATTAGTTTGCAATAACTAGCTCTGTTCATATATTAAAATTTTATTAAGAGTAGATCGAATCGAAATCGAAGCACCCAATTTGGAAATGCCGAAATGACCCAAAGCTGAAAAATGTTTAAAATCCGGAGTTTTGGTTCCATTGCTTCCCTACTTCTTTCTTAGCTGGAGGCTAAACATTTTCATTTCACTTTTCATTCATTTGTAATGGAAATGAAGCGGATTAGATTAGAGCCACCGAGGAGGGAGGCTCGTAGGTAGGTAGCTCCGTCCGAGTTCAAATCCACATGTGCTCTGGTATTAACTAATCTTAAGTGTAACAGTCTACCCACCTAAGTAATCCAATTTGGGATAACTAGCTCAGACGTTTCTCTTGATATATGCGGAAAAGGAAGAACGGAACCAACAACAACCTAAACCAGTGGCGGATATTTGAGGCTTCCACTAAAACTCATCTGCTCTCATCTTCCGTGTACAATCGACCAGAATAATAATAACAGGAGCTACCTAATTTCAGGGCTATAAACCAGGGTTGAAGCGATTCCAGAATAACGCTTTAAATTGCATTCAAACAGAGTACAGTGGCTTTGGATCCGCAATACGGTATTCATTGAATGTGGTCGACTTGGATATTATTAACCTAACCTAAACATATATCCGTGCTCGCTATGTTTTGTCGCGAATACGTTGTTCTCGATATGTTATTTTGCAACGCCCCAATGGATTGCAAGTATCATCAAGACAGACACACTGAAGTGAAACACATTCGTTCAAACAAAACCTAAACAAATAAGCACGTAATATGGTATGTATTGTATACTGTCCAGTATACTTCAATATAGATGTACCTAGCTCGTATTTTAGGAAAACGAGATTTTAGATTTCAAAAACTGAACTTTTGTCATTTTGCCAATCTTAGTCAAATTACCTAAATGACTTATTTAGATAGAACACTTATTTCTATGTATTCCTCCGATTTACTAGCATATTTTGTACATTCTGCAAAATGTTTCGTGTATCCAGATATACTGTAAGCAATCAGAAATACTGGATTTTGTCAACCCTGGTCAGGACGAAAGCATAACAAAATGCTGGAGGGCTAGAAGGGGCTGGAAATAGAATATTTCTGGGAAAAAATGGGGAAAAAACTCCATTTCCACATCCTACCTTTTTTGTATTTGTGGAATAATGATTGAGTTCACAATTGTTCCTTTGCATTTGAGGACATTTCAGCTCAATCAATTGGATAAATACTTACTTCCCCTCTCGAGCCATTCATTGAAGCATTCAGTGAAGAGCTGGTGACACAGTTCTCTACATTGTCAACCCACATGCGAGCTCCGTGGTGGCTTAGTATTAGCAGTGAATGACAACGCGTGTCAAATGAGTAGGGATGGGAAGAAAGGACGTTTTGTTCCCTTCCATAAGCTCATTCGGACAAAGCTCCCGTTTTGGGCCAAATTCCATGTTTTCAGCAAAAACCGGATTATGGAGCGTGGACGGACAGAATTAATTGAACATTTAACGTTGTTATAATGAACTAGCCGTATCAGGGCTCACCAGCGTATCCACGACATGTGTTCAGGATTTTCGTAAACCTGTAACAAAACAGCTAATGTCAGGCCGACTCTGTTGATCAAACGTGCTTCGTGCTTTGTCAAATACCAGAAAGATGATCGTGAAATGGCTGACAAGCTTTGATTTGATGTTATGCAGTTGAAAAACCCTGACCGTTCACAAAATTAAAATTGAGATTATATTCCGCGCTTGTGAAATCAAATATTTGAGATTGGCAAACGAACTAAGTTTTCATTTAAAATATTGCACGTCAGTATAGTCAATTTTGTTACTTCTCACGTTTGTAAAAATTACAATTTGCAATGCTAATACCTATAATTGAAAGCTTAAACCAATTTTCCTGAATTGCTAACATTCCGCGCTAACATTAGAGATATCCCACAAATCCGAGCCTCATGTCGGCTTTGGAAATTTCTGGACCGGATCGGGGATATGGGGATGATGACAAGTTCATCCATGCTCGATTTGAGTATGTCAACTTGAATGAGGCTTGTGTTTACAGAGCGGCTTAGATGAGGTCCTTTGTATGTAACAGAAGGGCAGCAGAAGTAGCCTCAGTTGCTCCCCTCATGAGCCTTGTCTGTCTGTCCACTGCACTCAATTGAGTTCCTCTCAGAGATAAAAGGAGATACTTATTCCTATCAAACGCCTCCATCTCAAATCCTGACGAGGAATAAATTGAATTCAGATTGAGTCCAGGTCCAGGATTGATTGGGACTTTGGGACGGACGCAGGGGAAATGTTCAAAGCATGGATCGATGATGACAGCCCGCCGGATGACTGCCTCCTAAAGTGTTTCAAAGTAATTGGAACACAGGAACCGGCCAGGCTTTCTGACATGCATTTGCTTCAAATAATGAGAGATAGAGAGAAAACGTCACCCAGACCCTAGTTCTGAAGCGGACAAAATAAACTAAAATTCTATTTCTTGATATTTCCCACGTATTTTCAAAAAATTGACATGGAATTTAGTTTTTAAATTAACATTCCAAACTGGTAAAAAATTGTAGAGAAAAAAAGTATGAAAATATAACCGTGACACTTGAAATAATGATGCCAAAGCGCTCAGATGCCTTAATTTTGCAATTTTTATAACTCTACACACTCTTTAGTTTCAAATTATTTTCAAACTACCGTTTGGGAACAAATCATTCGAAAATATCTCCAGGCACCGCTTTGTTTGATGTGTGACTCACAATCAGTATTTTAAAATTGCCAATAGAATACGCACTGAATTCCAGTCCCGACCAAAAGCAGTACAGCATTCAGTCCTCCATGAAGCGGAAAGCCGCTTTTGGTTTATGGATACCCAATATTCTACAACTGACACGTTGTTGGTTGGGTGATGGAACGAGAGATAGGACAGACTAGATTGAATTCACTTCATTCGGGGGTACTGATTCTGAATAACTATCAAAAACAGAAGATTGAGGAGTGATAAGGCCTCCCTTCCTGGTCCTTCTCATTTCAGAAACAGCATTTCGTAATCTTATTCAAGTGGATCTGGTTTGTGCAGGGCACAATAGGTCGTGGCTGGGCCAGGCTACTTCAGTCTTATCTCTTCCATCCATTTACATTGCTGGGACTTATGAAGCCTCTATACTGTGACACTTGGGAACGATAATGTATTCAATATACAAATAATTATGTCCCTTTGTTGAACCTACAAATAATGCTTACCTAGGCTTGAACTTGAACATGATTTTTTGATCACTCAATAAATCAGGGTCCCCTGCACTCGGTAGCGTACTCAAAGTTGCCGCCAGTTGGATATAAGCGTCTTATAAAGTTTTTTTGTGGGAAACGGAAAAATGTATCAAAATCATACGGTGGTCTATTATTACATGCTGAGGATAATTGTATAGAAACATACCGTACGAAACAGAGTGCCATATTATTCTGTACTTGGCACACAAATAGTATATATGTATACACTACAAAGTTAAACTAAACCCTACGTAACCAAGTTGAACTACACGCTAAATTTTAACAGCAAACGCCATAATAAAATCAACTAAATTGATTGGTTAACCCCTGGTAAACGAATTGCAACATTTCGCAACCGCATTTAAAAATATCAGCAGCGCACCAAATCCTGTCAATTAAATTTGAGCTTGTATTGATAATGCAACATTTAACAGCCATCAGGTGCACTAATCGAGCCATAACTTGTTAAATTGACAGGATAATTATCTTAAGACTATCGTAATCGTAAAAGGCAACGGCACAAAAAATCCATGAGTGTCACACATTAGAGCTCAACTTTAAACTATCCTTGAATATAGCATGCAGTTTAGCCCAATATTTGAATATCCTATTTGGTGTACAAAATGTTTGGTGGGTATGGATTTTCTATGAAACATGAAGTAAATACACAAATAGATATTGTGAAACTAAATTTGAAGTTTGAAACTAGAACGCCACGTAACGTGGAAACAGAAATAAATATAAACTGATCCTGCCCTGAGTGAGACTACATTAAGGTTTATATTTCAAAACGAAAAGCCAAGCCAAAAACGAACCTCCGAGCACGTGTATGAACTAAAAATCATTTGAGCTGAAGCTTCTCTGTCTGTTAGCAATAATGTAACTCTATATAGCCCTTAAGAAGTAAAAAAAATCAAGCATCATTTAAAAGAGATTCTGTGGAGCAGGGCGGGTTTTTATTACCTGTAAAGTGGAAAATTTGGTGGTTTAAACAAAACAAGTAAAATGAAGATGAGTTCAAGTCAGGACTTTTACTTGTTGTTTTAATACACACTGAAATGTGTGCTCAAGTTTTCTTTTTTTTTTCTGGGTGTGGAGAATCTTATTCCCAAGTATTCTGTTACATTTTGAGAAAAGAGCTTGACTTGAGTTGAATACAATGTTAGGCGGACGTACTCTGCATTTCTATTGCATTATAATTGGATGAAATTAGTTGGGAAGCTCGGGGGAATCAGGGAATTGTTTTGTTATGGCACCTGTTAAGGCTAAGCAGTATTTACCTGATACCAAACGTATTTCGGTGCATTCGTTTTTAAATTTTCTTTAAAAAGTTTTTAAATTGGGTTATAATATTCAAGAAAACAATTAAATTCTCAGTAGCTGGATAAGCTGCAGAACGGAACGTATAATAAACACAAAATTTCGCAGAATTATGACTTGGCGAATAACCGCTAACGGCAAGGGTCACGTGTCTCGGTAACGTGCCATAGCTTATGTCCCATATATCTAATTGTATAGGCTACATACTTATAGCCTGACGTAAAAAGCTTCAGGTGACCAAGTGCACACCAATATCATATCAATTTCAAAACCGTCTCAAAAGACTATCGCGACAAATCCAGCAAAGCTAATCTTTGACCAATCTGTGACCCATGCCCAAATCCATTAACTTAACATAAGCTTTGTTGAATTCAATTTTTAGAAAATGTCAACGATTTATCCTTATCTTATCATCTCCTGAACAAAAAATGTTATCCTTAAAAGAAGGCGTATTCTTTATCCAACCCATCTGCTGTTGAATCCGAGAAGGTGGAAAATCCATGTAATTCCTGAATTAGTAGCTATTATCAAGTTACAAACGGTAACAGATGAAAAAATAACGCTGAAAGTAGTTACACCAGAATAATGTAAATGTAAATTGGATTGGAAATGCATCGAGGAACCCGGCGCCGCCGAATCGAAGGTCTAATATATATGAAAACACATTGTTTGTATTCCACTGCGTGTGTGCTTGTGTGTATTCCTTGTTAGTAATAGGTCGAAATAAGTGAGCCCCTCGACCTTATATAACTCGTTTTTAGGGAAGTTTGGGTTTCAAAAATTAGTATCCAATGTATTTGACTTTTGTTCCGAGTTTTAGACAATGAGATGAGGTAGAAATTTTTTTGAGAAACGTCTGACATCTTCTCTCCTGATCCAAACTCCTGATATGGACTAACAAGCCAGGGCTTTGCCCAAAAAATTTTCAGAGGCAAGGACTTGTCAGGCCGGTTTCTTTTATGATCGTATATTCTATGTACAGATACTCTCCTGTGTTGTGTTAGGAAGACGAAGGCCCGTCTATTTAGTTTGTAATTCCAAAACCACTTTGGAGAACTCCGAATTCTAATTTCTGGTAAATTCTTATTGTAAATAACTGTCAGGCCAGGCTTCAATTGGGCGTTGGGTTTGTATGTTCAAGCCTAATTCATGACTTGCTAACCGCCTTAAATTCCTTAGCTGGAGTAACATTGAATTTGCCAGCTGCTGAACCAATTGTCGACCTAAATATTTCAGACTCGTATATTCAAGGAAATAAATAAGTCGGGTTCACCTAATTCATTTTATAGTATAAATATGGAAAGCTCAAAACACCTTGTGTTCCTGTGCATGATTTACAGGTCGCGTGTGGTTAAGTCGTTTGGAATCTTTGACTTTAGGCTGGTTATACGTGTATACGTTTACCGTATATTTAGATCATAATACATGTCACACAAAAAAAAAATATCTCGAAGCTGCGCAACTTAGCTTAAATGATGTAATATCAAACATTTATTAGAATATCTTTTGAATTGAAATATTTGTTTGCGAATTAATAACCAAGTCAATTTTAAAACAATATTTATGTGGATGTACGAGTTTATGAGTATCTTCACCTTCATTTGCGTATTCGACAAGTTGAAAATTTTATGTGAATTTGGATTGCAATGAATTTTATTTATTTGGTTTGGTTCCGCTAATGCGAATGATATATACTGTACATGTACTCTGCTACCAGTTAAGCCAGGAAAAAATTCCGTAGGTAATTTCGCACAACAAGGAATGCACTGTACAAAGACTCCTTCTCATCAAGTCAGTTTAAGTTTTAATTGAGTAATTATACCAGTCACTCAATCGGAATATGTAATTCCTTAATCCGAGCAGAATATCTTGATTAATAAATAAAGCTCTTTCCGCATTCACCTCACCTCTTCTATTAAATTATTTCCATCCGTCTCACTGTAAATTAGTGCCCGTTCGTGTACACACCTGGTAACAATGAATTTAGCGATGGGTTCTACGACTTCTGGTATAAAGGTAATTCGTGCATTGGATTGGAAATACATGTAAATCTTAAATACAAATACTGGTAATAAATACATCAAATCTTTTTCGATTGAAGACCTGATTTATTTTGTCAATCGGCACGTCAAGCGGCATAAACTCTTAGCCGTCTTTAACAGATTAAGTTTATCCAAGTTGGTTTGATAAGGTTATATTAGTAATTCGGTTCAAAGCATCAACCAAGATCGAGTTTGATAATCTAAATACAAGCTTGATAGTTCGATATGTATACAATGTATTTGCTGACCGCTAAGCATATCGGCTGCCGGCTTCGGCTACCTTTTGAAGAAATTTCCCAGATCGATAATGCGAATGCGTTTGTTTTCGGAATTCACCCGGTAAACCCAATTTGGCGAATTCTATTCGACTGGTCTCGGTTGGCCAAGATCCGCGCAGCATGGAATATTTGCAGTAGCCTGATTAGCTGAATTCTGCACACATGTAGTTCGTATTGGGAGGCCCGTGTTCTGGGGTGAGGGCAGCAGGAGGGCATTGAACCTCGGGAGGGTTAGCATCAGTGTGTGCGTGTACTGCTTAAGTTTTGATGTGTTGATGGTGAGGTTATGATAATGGGGAAGACAGGTCTGTCTCCATAATACCTCGTTATGAAATTATGTCTTCCCAGCTTCTTTTCCATTGTTGGGCCAAGGTCTCTGCTCTCATGCCTTCAATTTAATCAACACATCGGCCGGGATATGAATGTCTGATCGACTCACACACACACCTCACATTACTATGCACACTGCACTCCATCCCACAATCAACCGGGGCTTTGCAGGAGGTTGTAAAAATCCTTATCTTATGAGCTATTCAAAAGGAAATCAATCATTTGCCAACCAGCTAGCAGCAGGCTCGCCAAAAAGCATAAGGAGGCATTAGCATTTCCTCATTCAATTCGGTATTCAATTCACTAAGTTCAATTCTACAAACCCGTATTTTCTAACCGAAGGGTCACAATTCAGTAGAGGACGTTTCATCATGCGGTATTCAATTTTGAATGCTGACCTATAGAAAGTTGATACTTCCTAATCGTAAACAATGTTAGATAAGCGCTCGTGAACGATGTGGACTTAATAGTTGGTCGTTGACCAGAGTCTAGTTCAAGTCAAATAGTTTAATTTAGAATGTGACATGCATTCTGACAAAACAATGCATGCGACATTCCCTAATTGAATTGCCAAAAGCAAATACATATGCACATGAAATGGAGACAGAGATATTATTATTTTGAATTTGAATTTCTGTGGTGGTGATAACTGGATTGCATGGTCAAGAAAGCATGCAAAGTCATTCCGGTCGAGTTGATTTGCTTAAATCCTAATTTTTTGTATAAATTGAAATACAATAATCTGACACAGACTGTGGTCGATCTGTTACATTTGACACTCAAAGGATCCCACTCAATTTTGAGCTGGGAATAAAAAAGGTTAATCAAGATTTTAGCAATTCCGCATGGCTGATTGCATGAAGATCAGGTACAGCTTATCTTCATTTTTTGCTACTCCATTCCAATCTGCAAATACGGATTCGGTTATGGAATTAACGATATGAAATACAATAAGAGTACCAAGAGGATATATAAAACATGACATCTGTGATAATAAATTGGACTGAGATGATTTGAATTCATCTTTATTGACAATCTAAGCTCTGATCAAATTATTACAGGTGCAGGGTTATCTAAAGAAATTATTATTGCCATAAATTATCTTGTCAAGTCAACCCAAGTTACCGCGATCAAATTGCAAACCAAATATTGTATTTGATATTTTACAATTGACAACTGTACTCAAGTTGAGTTGGAGGTTGCATGCATGGCCAAACAGACTTAATGCCATAATTTAAAAAATATGTATTTGGTCTGATTATTCATGGAATTTGATCTGTTTCTATGATCTCTCGTGACAAGATTGAATATTTCACAAGTCCACTCGCATAGATTCAAGTATTGGAGCTGAACACTTGGACTTGACACTTCCCATCTTTGGAAGAAGAGTCAGAATCAGAACCCAAACATGCTCTCGTTCATATTTTTGAGTTTTCCCATGTACGGGTTCCCAATTAGCATTACAGAAGTTCAATAAATTCTTGTGAAGCTGTGGTTGACCTGTCCAGATTTTCTGTGGTTCCTGTCAAACCCATGACATGATACGACTGAGCTTATGCCACTGAACTCCTATATGTTACGGTTTGTTTAAATTTGAGGTACTTCTGTATTTGCGCCGGTAAGTTTGAATTTAATTTCAGAGATTCAGCCTTAAAGTATAGCTTTATATAGAAGAAAAGTTAATACGCTAAATTGGTTCGTTTTTTCAGGTTTTTCGGGTGAAATTGTGCTACTTAAAATCAAACTTAAAGGTAACAAGTACACAATTCGAGTAAACAGTAACACATTTACTATTTCTTTCCCAGCTGCTTCAAGGAAGGCCAGCAGAAATTACATAAGTAAAGTAAAGTAACTATGGGCATGGCTACAGTTGAGATTGGACAAAAGGCGGCTTACACTTATTACTAGGTTTTGTGACACAGAGCATCCAGGAAAGGACCGATTAAATACATAAATGGCCATTTCAGGGTATAAATCATAGACAGTGAAATGAAGTGCCCGTTTTCATTAGGCTGCCCTTTATGCCCACTTTTCAATATTTGGGTTGAGGGATTGGCTGACTGTCTGTTCGGAAGCGGTAGATACCTCTATGCTACATGAGTAAAAAGTAGCGTCAGTTCTTCTGAAAACGGAGCTCGTATTTCCGCCTTCTTCCTTCCCTCATACCTTTAATTATATATTTTACCGAATTGAATGAGGCTTGAAATAAGGAGGCGTGGGCCGATACAGGCGCTTAGGGAGCTGTAAGCTAAACGTGCTCTGGTCTGAATAGTGAAAGCTCTATTGTTCTATGATACAGATTGATATGCAAATTTCTGAAACACTAGATCATCTGTTGTATCAAATTTTAACGTAATTCGTTCACATTGACTAAACAAAGGAATTGAACTAAAATTCTACTGAATGAACCACGTATGTAGACATTAATAATGGCGACCAACGACGACTTTTTTAATCTCCTTTGACGCGTCGTCGACCAATGAGTTCGTATATTGGCACAAGACTGTTCGATTATGCTTGCAATCACAGTTCAGCTAAGCTTATATAAAAGTTTTCAGTATTTTGAGCCACCGTGCGTGTAACATTTGACTGTATAGTATTTATACTTCTTTCTGGTTAAATCGAAGCGGCCTTCGTGGAGATATAGGGATACGTAGGATGTTAATCGTTTATTTCTTCAAGCTCAGCGGTAAGGATTGATAGGATGCTGAAACTATTCATCAATTACTTTCCATGATGCCTTCTGACGTTTCCAATTTTTGAAGGGTTTAAACTCACGCTGTGAGTATAGGATTACTTTTTCGGGTTAGCCGGTTCTTCCGCACAATTACAATACAGAAGTCTGGGTATCAGTAGCCAGCGTTATGAATCTTGTACACCGTTATCAATCTCAAACTATTTGTACTAAGGAAAACGACAACGCTACCAGAATGAGGATACGCGTTACTGACAAAATACGCTTTTCGAGGTGATAAAAACGCTTGAAATACTCTTCAGGCGGAACCTACCTGCAACAAGTTTGAAAGCATGGATCAATTGTTAAACGGACAACGATTAGCAAGCTAAACACATAATTACCTCACTTATAAAAATATCTACATTGTTATTTCTAATTTGGTCAGTACGTGCACTTTGAGTAGTATAAAGTCGACCATGGGTCATGATGACTGGATAAGCCTGTAACAAGATTCACGTATGGCGGGCCCTTCTTAAAATTCATAGGAGCAATTCCAGGCATTTGCTCTTATTCTATCATTATCATTATACAATAATACATTCGGTTTCGACTTACAACGAGCCGTCTTTAATTCTAGTCCTATTCTTGTCTTGCATGACTCGAGCACATTTCTTGTTTCTTCACCATTCTTCCAATGTGAAACATTCGTATACACGGATGCCTAATGTCAAACTCGACGGCATTGTGTCGGAGTGAAGGTGGAAAGTCCAAGTCTGAAGTTTGAAGAGGCTCAGAAAAGAGCTTCGTTGATTTATATCCATCTCATGATCATCGGGATGGAAGAAAAGGGAAGCCTCGGATTATGAATTAGGCTGACAATTGACACGCAGCTCCATTCCACTCCTGACAAATTAGCCCTATTCACCTGTTCACGCACAATTATTTCACTCGCCTCATTAGTCTAAGCTTAACGATACGTCGGTATTTCGGTGCCTTGAGATTGAGAATTTGGAACGAGTCGGATGCAGTTCCATGCAATGCTTTTAAGAAGCAAATACCTAATAGTATAGGTTAAATTTAGAATAAGAGATATACCTTGGATATTTACGGCCAAATGTTTTACTGAAATTCAGATTTAGCTCACGATTCTGCCAAGGCTAGGGCTAGACAAAGAGTTGTCAATTCGGATGCAGCAAACGTCGTCAATCCGCAGCGCGATATTTTTTAACCTAAACCCCTATCGAGACATCTATCGCAGACTTAAGAAACAAAATGAATTTTCCAATTTCCTGGATAATCGCACAAAAAACGATCAAATGTGTCTTGTTTGGTTTAAATGACCAAAGTGACGACGACTGCATGCATCCGTGTGTGATGGTAATTTTAAATTTTTATGTCTATTGCGGTCAGGGCTGAGCTCATCTTCACGTCCGTTCCTGGTCGCCTTGCCAGTTGTTTATTCTTTCCATGATTACAGGAAAACTGAAGTACCTGACTGATTTGATATATCATGGTCTGGATAAAGACGATACCAACCTATGTCTGTAGTTTTCTGTAAGAATACAAATCAGAATCGGAGTGTGGTTAGGCATTACAGAAGTTAGGTTGGATATGATGAGGAAGCCCTTGGCTTTTTTGTGAATTGTGAAGAGCTGAGGAGTGACAGGAGCATTCCTCAATTGTGGATTTGAGAACGGAAGACAAGAAGCAGAAGATTATAAAAGGAGGGACAGGAGATGAATGATGATGATGATAACAGTTGAATTGGAACGAGAAACGAGGTGTATCTCTAGTTCAGTGGTCGGCTGATGGCCAAACTACCAATCTCACCGAAATATCAGATCCAATGTTTGTACCCACTCTACCTTGTCAAGAAAAAAAACGTAATTTCATAATGGGAAACAGACACATTTCAAGCTTACTAAATGAGTAGTCGCTTTGGACGGAATACGGAAAATGCTAATCTAGCTGGTCGCTTGTATTCGTAGTTTGGGATACGTAGTACATATACATACTTTCAACCAAACTAATGCTAACGCTCCCTATGTTTTGCCTTTGAAAGCTTATCGGGAGCGTAGACAGAACACGGTTAACCGGGATTAATCGCTTTTAAGTAATTTTATGACAATATTTTATAATTTAAACGTAAATACCTATTTCAAAATGACCTAATTATGTTGGATATGTAAAAAATTTCGCTGGTAAAGATGCTGGCAAACCTTGAACAGCGCCGGTAAGTTATAAACTTCTGGAGAATTTATGTAAAGCCAAATATATTTTATACAAAAATGACAAACACTGATTAACTGGTTGCTGTTAAACTGAGCCAATGCTACAAGTTAAGCGGGTAGTGCAAGAACCCTACTAAAAAGATGGTTAGAATTTTTTTTAAGTTAACGCGTTGAAATGAATTAATTAAAAACGTACATAAATCTTTTGAAAGTTGCAACACGCGACGCAAGAAACACCCAAAACGCATGGAAAGTAGCTTCTAAATGTATTCATATTTAGTTAACCCAACTTAACAAAACGCATCAGAAGTACTTTATTAAATCCATAGTTAAGCGTCGCACCTACGGGTGTCGCTCACATTTGGTCTGCAACAGAAAAGTTTAGGTACCTAAGGGTTATTTTAACTGAAATTCTGAATTATCAGTAGAGTACGATTAAGTAACGTCATTTCATGGTGTAATTTGAATTTGACACATTTCATTTAATCCAAGCAACTACCTGGAAGTTAAGAAATAGGTATTAAAATACGAGCTACCAAAATCATTTGTAACATTTAAATGGAATTGTGCTTGAAATATTTAGTTAAGTGTTAGCTAACGCATTTTCTGACAATGATTAAGTGTCTAAATTATAATTCCAAAGATTCTGGCATAATAAGTTTTCTGTTAGTTGATATTTGTAAATATATCCAATTTCGAAGTCCTAATGCGGATTACAAATGAGGATTGAGGGAATAGATCCATGAATTAAATAAGTGAACCCCCAAGCATTAAAAGATAGTAGAAAGGGTTGAAGTCCTTTTTTGGGAAGTGTAGGGATGATTCGAAGAGGAATCTTTGATGTGAAAGAGAGAAGACACTTCTTGACGTCTTCAGATTTCACGGAAGATTTTTTGATGAGCATTTTGAGGTTTCACTAACACGTCACGTTCTTCCATATTTCTCAGTTTCTATTGTCCCAAGTATCATCTCCAGTCTGTTCCTATCTCATAAAGATACATAAGTACCTACTTATTCCCAAAACCCAAAGCACCACACACCAGTAGCTCTCATCTTTCAACTACAACTACAATAATGCAGAAGCATAACCATACCGAATTTCATTGTCAAGTACCACTTCGGTCACTCCTCGTACTTTCTGTAAAAAATGGACCTTGAGTAATTTTAGTTATTGCGTTACCTACAATATGGAGGCTATTGTAATGTACCTCACTATAATAGGACATCGCACTTCAATACGCCGAACGGGTTATATGTAATTCGTCAGATTCTGTGAATAATCGTTTTTCAACTTTTCAAAATATTGAGATTTTTTATGCGAATATTTTTGTCTAAGGTTTAATTTAGTATTAACTCTGATGAGGAATTTCAATACGGGCCTTATGCTGGAGCTGGAATACCTCTTTCGGCATTGATTAGCAGAATATTTTGCTCGGTAATTGGTAAGGCTGCGTGCTATCGTAATTCTGGACACAAATCCTTGGTTTGCTTGGAGATGCACGTTTGCAAAATTGCACGGGTATATAACAATTCATAAAGTTTGTGCGATTTCCCATTGAAGTTCCTGCGTAAACAAAATTGGGCGATTCTATTCTAACAATATTCTGCCACCTAGATCTTTGTCGACATTCCCTGAAATTGTCCTCCGTGAAATATTGAAATATTCATACAATTGCTCTGTTTGTAAGTGATGAGCCGAGTTGGAACTTGAACCCGTTGTGCAGAAAGATTTATCTTTAGAGAGAAATATGTGCTTCAAATGATTGTGCTGAATAATGATAATGATACATGATGTCGGTCTAATCCTCCGCCGCACACACTTTGTCATTGTTGGAGCTTTGGAAGTAATATCGGCGTCAGCCCCATTCAACTCTCCAACTATGGTCACTCTATTAGAAAATGATGGAGACTCCGATTACAAAGGATTTGATAATCCATAAAACACGAGTCCAACTCAAGAAGAGCTTCGTCGAGTCTCGAGACGTTCTTAAGTTCCCTGACAATTTGAATTTAGAAGTTATGGCCTGGAAATACTATGGAATTTAAATTAAAGCAGGTGTTAATATATTTCAGATGTAATTATAGCAGCAAGTTGGCATACGCGTATCCAAACGGTTTCTGACATATCGATAGTAACGTCAGCGTGATTTTTGCATGCATGTTAATAAAGGGTTTGTTTTAGTTTCATAGGCGCACTTAAGCTGAAAAAAATGCAAAAGTCTAATTGCGGCCGAATACTCATTTTGTGGTCAGCTTGTCATTTATAGGTTAGAGTTTGCAGTTTGAACGTAATAATTTAGATAACGGAAGACAAAGCTTTAAAAAATCGTTGACCAAATGACCTGAAACCGCGACTTGCGACGGCACTACTCAAGTATTCAGCATTCTCAATAATCATTCCTCGGAACATAAGCAGGGCTCAAAGACATGAGGGCTCTCTCTTTACCAATGCGTCTCTTAAAAAAATTGTTAAATCAAAGTTTTACGTCCTTAAGTTTCTACAGACTCTGCAATATATGCATTATGATAATCGTCTTATGGCGGATATCAATAATCTGGACTTTGGTAATGAATTTCAGTCCTTCATGTTTTCCTCAATGGATCTAAAAAGCAATGAGTTTGTGGAATAATCTTTCGTTTCTTTGTTGCGTATTCTCGTTCGTAACAGGTTTACCGGTTTCCATTTTACAGGGAACAAACTATGTACTTTTTAATTGTGGACCTCACGAATAACTCCAAATCAGCGCTGAAAATAGACAAATACTTGTGAATGTAATATTAAAGCCAAATAGAATTAAGAGCTAACGAACAGAATTAAACGATGTGGTTTCAGCTGCCTCGCGCAAACGATGTTTATGCTTTTCTTGATTCCCTAATTATGAATTGGATCATGCTTGACGCTGTCTTTTAAATCCAGCGGCTGTGAGCTGCTACAATGTAATTTAATTACATTCTGAATTTGTGTTTGAGTAAGAATTTTAGCATTCCTAGGATTAAATTGAGCTAATTTTTTATTTAAATTAGCTTGAATTGAACAAAAAGCAGTTTGAAAAAGGTCCATGGTTCATGGCATGTCCCAATAGTATCCCAATCAAGTCTATTATCATTCATTCCTACGTTAAGTATTTCCGTTGCTTGTCTTTGATCGAAGTCGTACGTGTCCTTAAGTACTCAATCTGACACAAGCTTGTTGATTGCAAAAAAAAAGAATTTGTATAGAATTCCACATAAATAAATCCGATAAGTGAATTGGGCTAATATGAACCTATCTGTTTAAGTCAAGATTTGAGCACAGCGTGAAGACACAGCACATTGAACAAACGATCTAGGCTTTCCTGAAAGACTGATTTAGTGGACTGGACTACAAATACCGTTCATTATTCTCTCCAGCTGTTCTTGAGCTGCCTGGCTGGAATTAAAATGGTAGTTCTGCTTTCTAAGTTCTAAACGTCACTTGATGACAAATTGCTGTTTCCCGTTCTCAAATCCCATCTCCCTATTTATCTATTTAGGCCTGAGCTCTGGCTTTCTTCTGCCAGAACCACCACTGTACTCTGTGTGCTCAGAGACAAGGACTTTCCGCAGAAGCACACTAGTCAATTCTCGTTGGACATTTCAACTCTCGACTTGGACCTACTCTGCAAAGGCTGGGATCTGGTTTATCTGCGCAATCCTTGTAGCATAATTCGCTTTTACTCAAAAATTGAAACAGTTTGTGCCTGAACAGTATGGATAATCCGTGGAATTAGTACTTTCGGCTAAGCAGCGTTTTAACGTGCTTTACAGAGTACCAGCTGAAAAAGCATTACCCAGTTCAAGCAGACCCATATCAATCGTTAGCTACACAAAACTCACAGGGTGAGGTCTCGGATGGCAATTTACTGTTTCCAGAAAGTAATTAGATACATATTCATGACATAACTGTAACGAGTGATAAATGTGGATATCGTTAGCGAATGTTTTGTACAATTAAAGTACGCCTCACTATTAAATTCTAGTTAAGCAGGTTAGGTTTTATTAAATCCGCACATCCATGGTATTGTTTACCGATTGTTTACTTAACCTTTCGCGATTTTGGGTTTGTGGATACATGGAAAAATACTTAATAGTCAATGGGAATTTGTGAGAAGGAAATGACGAGGGATGAATTCCGTGCCCATGTGGCGGAGGCATTTGGAGAAAGCGGAGTGGGAGATGAATGGAAGGAGGTACAAGGAATTCAAGATCCCGTTTAAGTAATTGCATGCTGAGCTTCGGAATGAGATTTCCTTTTGGAATTGATTCGGCTCTGCTGGACTCCATGCGGGCTCTGTCTTATCTCTCCGCACTTTCTCTCATGCTTTACCCCAGTCCACGTCCCTCTGCTCTTCCCTCAACCAACAACCACTTTCTCCAATGCTCTACGAACCCCATACTATTACAGAACACATGTCCAGTCTCAACAAGTCCCAGATGAAATTCTACCGTGATTCAGCATGAACCTGCCAACCCAACACTGGAATGCCCGACACATTCAGCCACCTTGGATTGCTTTCACTCGCGGCGGAATTTTAAATATTCTGCTCTTGGACAACACATAACCTATTTTGCCACTTTGACTATAGTTCAGTAACTGGAACAAGGAACATCAAGCACGCTCGTTCGTTAACCAACAGATTTTGCACAAATTTTGACAAATTCGTGTGTAAAACATATTAAAAGTTTCATGGCATAATCTAATTCTTGTCTTGATACCCTAACTTAAATATTTAAAATTATAAAACTCATTAAATTCTATTTGTGGAAGTTATAATAATAAAATTATACTCATTAAATAGGTAAGATTGAAAAGTAGAATGCTACTGCATATGGACTGGATTGCTTTGGTTATTGCCTTTCATATTTCTTTAATGCTTCTTGTATCGCTTTCAGCAAACATCTCTCTGTTGTGTTATCCATTGCAACATTTGAATATTTTAGATGTGATATCCTTAAAATTGGGTGTGCTCCAAAATACTGTACCCAAAATGCAAATCCTGTTGTTTAGGATGATATTTTCGTAATCCAGTACGCCCAATGCATACAACTGGAAGCATTAGAACGGTGCAGTATGCCTAAAACGCGGGAAATATACGAGATATTGTGATCCAGTACATTAGCACTTGTACTTAATAAGTTGGACTGCAGTGGAAACAAATCAAGGGATTTTGTCTGCAATAGACATCAAGAACCAGATTACTATAAAATTCCTAAGTCTGAATCTGAGATCTAGAACTGCTGCGGTCAAGTCAAGAATAGTGTTATGCTTGCATTCCAGTCATTCATGAGAGTGAAAGAAGAGTATCCCGGAGCTGTAGAAGAGGACTACATAGAGTACATGAAATTCATTTTAATCCCAAAAGCTTTATGAGAGTGACTCCGAGTTCTCAGTCTCGGAGTGTAAATCATTTAAGTCATATCTTTTGCGTAGTTTCCCTCAACTTTCCCTCCACAACTCCATATTCTGTGAAAGTCGAAATGTGGACCAGAGAGCGGTAAAAACCCCCTTATTCCGTTATTCATATTTTTCCAGTTCTAACTTCTAATCCTGTTCTCAAAATTCAGCAATAACTCCACAAGGGTTGCTAAACCACACTTGGTTTTGTATGTCAACCAATAAAATGATGTTCTTTCCAGGGCTTTGGACAAGGCTTTGGACTAGCTCCAGTTTTATATGCAAAACAGCTATGGATATGTACGGGTGGCTATACCTTGAAGGTTTGAATCGGCAGAACTAGCAACTTAAGCAACAGAAATTAGCTGCTTTATACCAATTTGAGTTTTCATCCGGAATCCTCGCTCGTCGTACATTGCATATTTTTCGTTTGTCGAGCATATAAAATGTTTAATACGCGTAGCTTTTAAATAGATGATTGTATTGTATGCCGATCACCTGAAAAAACTATCTATAACATTACACTGCATTACAGAAGAAGGTTGGTTTTTTGTCAATTTCTAATCAAACTTGCCTCGGTTTACGACACTTGCGGTTTGGGCATTCTAACCACACACTTTTATACCTGTTAACTAAACCATCCAACGTCCAACCTTGGTCGGTCACACTGCAATATAGTTGCTATGGTATATTGAATTTATGGTACAAATGTATTTGTTCCAGTACAAATGCATTTGTGCCAGTAAAAATGCATTTGTGCCAGTACAAATACATCTGTGCCAGCGCAGATACATTTGTGCCAGCACAAATATATTTGTTCCAACGCTAGTTGGTACAAATATTTGCGAACCTCACTAGTACTGGCCTTCGAGCAGTTCGAACGTACAAGTTTTTGAAAGATCTTGGATATCCATTTCGGGAATTTGGGATCAAAGTGAGAATACTTGATCCTAGTTTGAACTCGAAAGAATGGCTGACAAGGAAAT
>JAQFYT010000136.1:0-34575 GCA_034694925.1 Ceratophysella denticulata
GGCTCACAGGGACACAGGCTCACAGGGACACAGGCTCACAGGCACATCCGACATCCTACGAAAATATATATAAGATTAGGACTTCAATCAAAATAGGTTTATTGATGTTAGAACTCAATTTATTACAATTTATTTGAAATATTTAAACCAAAGTAATAAAAGGGTCCAATATAAATATTCAAATTAAATTCAAATTAGTATGACATCAATCGTGTGGATTTAATTTACTTCTTGGAAGATTTTCCGCCCGGAATTCCAGCTCGCAAAGCGTCAACCAAAACTGCAAGACCGTCCAAAAACTCCAAACCGCTGGGCACAATTAGCTCTGTTTAGATGAATATTTACATATTTAAACACTTATACGAGCCAAACCTTTTAATTACTTGTATTTTGGATAATACAATAATACCAACGTAATAGATGTAATACCAACAAAAGTACTACTGATATGTCTACATAAAAATAGATATGCATAAGTTTACCCACCTGGAGGCAGAAGAAAGCCATAGCTGCAATAAATATAAATAGGTAAGTACTTTGTGTTAGCACTAAGTGAATTCAACTCAACAAATTATGCGATCTATCTATGTTGTACTTACTTTCCGGTATCCCGAAGCTCAAAGGTAAAGGTCAGATCAACCTAAAGAAGTACATTTATCATTACGGTGACGATAACTTTAACTAATTCTAACAATAAGATAACCTTAACCCAATTTGAAGACACAGGTACTACTTACTCCTAATTCGGCATGTGCCCAATCCATGGAACCTCCACTGGCAACGTCTGTAATAAAAAGCAGGGTTATCTTGCATTAGATTTATTATGTTACATAAAACTACTTCAAACATAGAGTTTATGACTTACACAGGAGGTCAACAATATTTCCAGGAGTAAATTCGGTTCCAAATCGCTGAGCGATAGCTTGTGCGGCTCTGGTGCCAATGTCAAACTGTACAAGATATACAAATGTATAAATTCAACCAATGAAAATTTTCCAACCCGAATAAGTATTTAACTCGTTATCATTACGTATGTGTCGTGTTGTGGAAACTCAATTTCGACACCATATGGAATCAGAATCAGTTGGCTGTAAGAGTGAAGTGAGAGAAAGAATTCAAGTTGAGGAGCAATGGTTTTCAGGAATTCAGACACAGCCAGAGTTTCAGGTTCAGAGAAAGCCTCAGCCCCAGCTAAAATCGTTCAGAGGAAACATTAGTATTAGTACTAGTGAAACATTTGCATGAATGTGTACCACTTTCGTAACAAAGTCAGATATACGTAAACGCCAAACGAATTCCAAATTCCAACTTACCAAAAGTATCGACGCATGGATTTGAGCTGGAGCCACCGGCTAAAAATTATGATAATTCGTAAAATATACAGTATGAAATTATTTGTGATCAATTGTGCTATGTATAGCTCCTTACTGAACCATTGCCATCCCCAATTCCTATATAAAAAACATATACCCATGTTAGTAGTGCTCAGATTTCAAAATTTTAATGGATTTATTTAATTGTATTTGTACAATGCACCTGTTAGCATCAGCACCCTTGCATCCCAAGCTGGAGGATGTGTCACTTCGCGTCTTTCGCCATAATCGTGTCTGAAATAAGACAGTACATTGTTGCTATACGTAGTTTGAATAAAATGCAATATTAATCCTTGGTTTTTTATTATCCATGAAGCTTACATCATTGTGTGAGAATTCATAGCCATCAGGATTGTGGACGGGCAGAATGTACCTGTTTAGTATCACGTAGGACAGAATTTTAGGAATAAGTACATGTGATTCATGGGGAAATTTGAGTTCAAGCAGGGCACCATGAATTAAGTCTAATTGTATACCAATCATAATCTTCAGTCCAGGATTGGATTACGGTGTCATTATTATTCAAGAGTTGATCAATCACGTAAAGGCTTACCGCTCCAGTAATCCATTCTCTGTTGATAAGGTTGTATTTGATAAAACAAATGTAGACAAATGAAAGATTAGATCAACCTTCAATATTTTGGATTTCTGTAACACCAACCTGGCATGGATAGTGGCATCTAACCAAACAGCTGGTTTGACTTCGTTGGATGGTTTAGAGATTTTGATGACTTTCAGGTCGCGTCCTTCAAACGAAGTTCCAATGGTGATTGTACTCGCAATTTCAGAATGAAGCTCGGCTTGCTCGTCTAGCCAGCTGTAAATCTGGCATTAAAATACGAAGGATTCAATCTCATTACTTATATCGCAATGTTATTTAGAAAAAATTATCAAATCGTACAGCTTCGGTTTGGTGATAAGCTGTATGGCTAATACGGGTTCCTTTGTCTCGGTGTTGAATAGATTCCCCTTCGGCATCAATCAAGCTAAATAATTCAAAATAATAAAATTAGATTCAGAATTTTGTGTTCAAGATAGGTACTTAAACAATCATGATATTTCATACCTCTGAACATCAGATATATATTCCTGGACATCAAGCCCGGATTTCTTCAAAGATTTAACCAAGTCACCTTGCAAATGGGGTGGAAACATAATATCTGAACTTCGACCTGGAGGTGATGGTCCGGTCCAGAATGAAACCTAATAAAACAACACTAAAATTCGGCTAACAATAATTGATATATTTATAGTAAGAACGTTCTGAATATCCATACCCCAAGGGTTTCAAGTTCTTGTAATTGTTGCACTTGCTGCAATGTCTTGGTTGTGACGCGATATACCTTGTAGCCATTGTACTTTGCCTTTTCACCAAAAACAGCGGAAGCGGACAAAGCAACCAGTACGATTAATGCTAGCCTGGTTGTCATTTTGAGAATTAAAGTTAGATGGACGATTTGAAAACCGTTGTAAAATTGAATGAATGCCTAAACAACCAAAAACAATCAATTTTATAGATGTAATTTCAGTCAGAACTCCAGGAAATCCCCATTGTAGATTGCAGGTACCACGGGTAGACTATTGCAAAATTAGAGATAATTAGGATTAGTTTATCAGAGTACTAAACCAACGAGTACTAAACCAACGAGACCAACGGAATAAACAGGGCTACATGCTGATGAAGCACAGCGTGCAGTATTCGTATTGCTCCGAATTCAAGGTGTACCTATGCTGGGTATACTTGAATAGCTTAAGTAATTCAATCTTAAATCAATGGACAAAAGATATTAAGCGATATGATATTCAATGCACCAGCGTTGGAAAGGCAAATGACCCAGATATAACGTTGAGTCTCAATACCGGAAATATTTTTGACCAAATGTTCATGCCCGGACTCTACAGAAAATATGCTCAAAAATCAATTTTATTTTCGAATTATCATTAGCAAACAAAAAAATTTCGATAATTTTGGTTCTTTAGGTACTCAGTATAACGGTCGTAATCCTCGGGACTGAAAACGGTAGGTCATTTCTTAGAACAGGTTGGTGATGAAGGAAATGAAGCCTCCTTTGTCATTGCGGACTTCTCCTTTAGTAAGCTGAGGGGCTTCTGGCTCAGAGATGACTGGTAGCTTGTTGTTTCCTTGCTCGACTGGGAAGATACCAATGGATGGCTTTGGCTCAGAGATGACTGGTAGCTTGTTGCTGCTCTCTTCGACAGGCAAGATACCGATAGATGGCTCGGAGATCACTGGGAGGATGGATGGCTTGGGTCGGACTGGGAGCAGGATCGCAGGCTTAGGCTCGGAGATGACTGGGAGCTTGTTGGTATTTTCCTCAACCGGGAAGATTCCGATGGAAGGCTTGGGTTCAGCGATGACTGGGAGCTTGTTGCTGTTCTCTTCGACAGGCAAGATACCGATAGATGGCTCGGAGATCACTGGCAGGATGGATGGCTTGGGTCGGACTGGGAGCAGGATCGCAGGCTTTGACTCAGAGATGACTGGGAGCTTGTTGGTATTTTCTTCGACTGGGAAGATTCCGATGGAAGGCTTGGGCTCAGTGATGACTGGAAGCTTGTTGGTATTTTCTTCGACTGGGAAGATTCCGATGGACGGCTTTGGCTCAGCGATGACTGGAAGTTTGTTGGTATTTTCTTCGACTGGGAAGATTCCGATGGAAGGCTTGGGCTCAGTGATGACTGGCAGCTTGTTGCTGCTCTCTTCGACAGGCAAGATACCGATGGATGGCTCAGAAATCACCGGGAGGATGGATGGCTTGGGTCGGACTGGGAGCAGGATCGCTGGCTTTGGCTCGGAGATTACTGGCAGCTTGTTGGTATTTTCTTCGACTGGGAAGATTCCGATGGACGGCTTTGGCTCAGAGATGACAGGGAGCTTGTTGGTATTTTCTTCGACTGGGAAGATTCCGATGGAAGGCTTGGGCTCAGTGATGACTGGGAGCTTGTTGCTGTTCTCTTCGACAGGCAAGATACCGATGGATGGCTCTGAGATCACCGGGAGGATGGATGGCTTGGGTCTGACTGGGAGCAGGATCGCCGGCTTTGGCTCAGAGATGACCGGGAGCTTGTTGGTATTTTCTTCGACTGGGAAGATACCAATGGACGGCTCGGGATCAACGGGGTAGATTCCGATGGTAGGCTCAGGGATGACAGGGAGCTTGTTTCCAGGTTGCGGTTGAACGGGAAGCTTGTTTCCAGGGACGAGGACGGACAGGTGGTACTGTTCAGGAAGCTTAGCGGCTCCAGTTGCAAGAACTAAGCCGCACAGGCTCAAAACAGCGATTGAGAATTTCATTTTGGAAACTCCTCAACTATACTTGTTTGTAATAGTTTTCGAGCTAGATATGTCTGAGAGTTTAGGACAATTTTGGAATGTACAAATAGTTACTGCTTTGAGACTGGTCAAGCTTTTGCTTCTATCCTTTACAAGAGAAGGAAAAAAGGCTGAATGATTCTTTGTATTCAATGCTGGCCGTTTTATACTAAAAATTTTACTTGTATTCCAGATTTTTAGCGTACATTTGGATTTAATTTTATTACCATTACTTGCGTAAGCAAATATGATCCGTTACTTAAAAGGTATTAGCTAAATTTCTGTAAATGACAACTCTTTGTTTAACACGTGAGATGAACCAGCATTTTCTAGAATACTCTTGTTGGAGTTAGTGGAGACCGAATACAGATATCATAGCATTACCAGCATAATTACAATCTACAATTGCTTCTAAGCGAACATGGTGATATATGACGTTAGGGTCTGATTTTCATAATATGAGTTCTTGTTTTATTATTATTGGTGCTTTATTTTATTGATTTGTTTGCGGAGTTTGAGTTTAAAATTCACAGATCCACACTCACACAAAGTCCATCTTATTTGGTCGGCATCAAATATTTATATTACACCCAGTTAATTGCACGGATTTACTGATTGTGAGTTAACTACGTAATCAATGACAACTAATGCAGATGTACATATCCAAGTCTACGTGATTTTCCAATGAATATGTAACATTGTAATGTACCAATGTAATCTCAGGTCGTAGCTTTAGTGTTTTGGGTTACTCCCATCTTAAACTTTGATCTAACAACGTTCGATTTCGTAATTTATTCAGCTGGAAGATGGAAAATACGCGAACTTTTCAAGAGTTCTAGTTAATTTGTTGATTATCCCCTGCAATTAATTTTACTTCTAGTTTCATATGAGAGCAAAGTTCTTTCGAATCAGGTATTGTTTCCTCATTTATTTCTTAATTCAAAAAATTGTTTTTACTTTGTTGTTTTCTTTTGGAATTAGAAAAACCATGTATAAATTTCTGTACAACATTTATCCGATTAAATATGTTAATGAAATGGTAAGCATTAACACTCCGCTCCAAAACCCCATTTCAATATTTCTTCCACCATTTGAATCAGGAAACCCGTTGTTTGCAAATATCGTTTTCAGGAAGTCAACGGAAGTTTTCGCCAATCTCGGCCTTCCGGGATCCGTAAAATTTACCCAGTGAACCCCAAACCTTTGACTGCAAACGAAGTAAATAAAATATTGGTTTGATTCCCTAGTTTGGTTTTAGTAATTTTTAAATGAATTCTAAATAAAATTACGTGTATCCTAAAGGCCATTCGAAATTATCCAACAAACTCCAAGCTGTGTAAGACTTGACGTTGCAGTCGTCCAGATTCACTGCTTTCAATAATTCATTAATGTACAGGTTATAGAAGTTAACTCGTCGTTCATCATTCAAGCCAACTGTATCATTGTCCGCATATCCATTCTCAGTCACATATAGCTCGGGATTTCCATAGGTATTTTTGATCCAGTTCAATAGTTTGCGGAATCCCCATGGAACAACGTCTTTTCCGGATTCAGAACCTTCCCAGTCCGGGTTACGAGAAGAGCTAACATTACGATCACCGTACCAATCCAGTCGGGTATCATCGATACCTGGTTTTCCTGGTTCGATCAACTCGGTGGAATAGTGATTCAGGCCCAGAAAATCCAATGATCCTGTGGTAATGTATTCACACGCTAAATCACTTGCCTGACAAAGGTACTAAATCATTTGTAAGGAGATTTACCGTTTATCCTATTCGCCCAATATTCCGTTAATTCAGGCAGCCTTGACACGGCCAATCCTTCTTCCGCGCTGTTGTGGTCAACCACTTCACGCATAATGTCTGGATATTTTCCATGAAACAATGGGCTTCCCATCCATGCGTGCTATGTAAAAATGGAAAATTAGATTTTTATATATATCTGCGGAATAAGCTACCCAAGTAGGTTTGTATACTTATAATCTGTAATCTTAACATACAGATATTTACCTGAAATTGTCTAGCTCGTTCTGCTGCCTCCTGATCAGCTTCAGAATTTGGATCTTTCGGTTCATACCAATTTGAATCCAAAGTAATACCACATTTACCCTTCTGCTCGGGTTTGAATTCATCGACATATGCATGGTACGCATTGGCGTGGGCTTTCAAAACGTTGTGAATACAGTCGTAGTGGGCATGAACTGGTTCCGTGACACCCGGAGCAAGAATATCTTGCCCGTAGCCCAGCACACAAAATACCCATGGTTCATTGAAGGTTAACCATAATTTAACACGGTCCCCAAAATTTGTGTATGCAATACGTGCAAAGTCAGTGAAATAATCCGCCATTGTCTCGTTTTCCCAGCCACCCAATTCTTGAAGTTTTCTGGAATAATAAGCAAATACATTTATGAATGATTTACTACAATTTAATTAATTTACGTAAAATTACTTACAGTGGCAAGTCCCAATGGTAAAGGGTAACAAGGGCTTGAATACCATTCTGTTCAAGCTCATTCAGCAAATTATTATAGTAATCAATCCCGGCTTGATTTATATTTGTCGTAGTTCCATCGGGTAAAATTCGTGGCCAGGAAATAGAAAATCTATAGTAATCAGCCTGGAAAAAACCATTTTCTTAATGATAAATTCAAGACGCTTCAGAAATATCTAAATATTGTTTGATTTTGATTTACGCCTGCATTTTTGAGCAGTTGCACATCTTCCTTATATTTATTATAGGAATCACAAGCCACATCCCCAGTGCTATTGTCTTTCACCGGACTTGGGTCACGATGTGTAAATTCATCCCAAATTGACTCTCCTTTTCCTATAAATCAAATTAAAATTTATATGAATTTGACCAAGCAGAAATAGTGCTAATTTCCATCTTACCGTCCGCATTCCAACCACCCTCCACTTGATATGCCGCCGTGGCAAAACCCCACAGAAAATCGTCTGGAAAAGTCCCATAAAGGAACTCATCTTCGCCTTGTGCGCTAATTACAGAGCCTCGAGTAAGAACAATGCAAAATATACAAAAACCTAATATTCCTGGATTATTCTTAAACGACATCTTACAATTGTGCGCTATTATAGAAGCTCAAGTTATTAATTTTACTGTAGAAACTGAAAACTAATAAGCCGGTTTGTCAGACTATAAATTCTTGCCGGTTATGTTGAGGGCATACAATGTGTGATATGATAAAGTAGGCAATCCAATTAGCGAAAGATAATGGTGTGGAAATTGACATTAGTAGATCAAGTAATCAACAATTTATTGGTCTAAATAAAAAAAAAGTCGTACGATGTAGGTATGCGACAAAAACAAGAGTGAAAGTGCGCGAAGTCATTTGGACCACGGATATTCGGCCTGGAAAAGGACTTATTTGGGTAAGCGAAAGAAGCCGTTGCAAACAGGCACGAACCCCAGTGGCGCTGAAGCAAGAAGGCCAAGGACTACGTCGACTTCGTGCTCAATTTATTGACATTGGATTAGGTTAAACCCCTACGTTGACACTGAATTTAATTTAATTATTTTTGTTAGGCTAAATTTGCTCAAAGGCTTAAAGCTTTGACCATGAAAATATATGTACAATGGTCATTATGTCAGTAAGAAGCACCAGGGCCCAATTTTCGAGGCCTTAATCTTCGAGGTGCAAATATCCCAGGCCCAAATACAGTACAATAAAATCGGCGTAAAGTAATGTGATATCGTCAAATTAATGGGACACTTCAGTACCTACTCTGTTTTAATGTAATTGAAATCACAGCATTTTTGTTATTTATTGTCTGTTTTTGAAATTCATCGAGAGCCACATTCACTTTGCATAAAGCTACACACATTCGAACAATACAGGCATTATATCGAATAGTAAATTGATACAAGCGAAGCGCTTCAAACACCGCTCAACACATATTATTGTCTTGTCATTGTGCTTAAGTGTGGGTGATAAGAGATTAGCCTAATAATATTATCAATTCCTCGAAAAATTGAACAGCAAATAATACTTTGCCCTTGTAACTTGTAACTTTGCACACTGTTTGTAGTCCTGTTATTTGACATCATAATTTAATTCAATTAAAGTCAATAGTATTACTAGGAATTCGTGCTTACGTGACTACGGTGTACACGTAAGTAAGTATTGCTATTTGTTTCCAATTGGTTTTCAAATTCGATAAGCACCTACAGATACTGCCCCTTCAGCCCATGGCACTAAATTTCGGTATACCAATTTTTGGTAGGTTCTTTTGTTATAGCATCTAGAAGGCGAACGGATAGAAATCAATAAAATGTTATTCAAAAAGTCGCTGAATATTTTGCACAAGAGAGATCTAAAGAAAAAATATTGTACTGAAATAGCGGGCGACAATACATGATATTGTAAATTGCATTGATGAAGGCGTGATATGAAGTAAAGATATTGCTAACAAGCTTTTTAAGTACACGGTGCATATTCAGTTTTTCATAAGAAGATCATAGTTGACGTCGTAACCGGTTCCATTCAAGAAGCTTTGATAGAACTGATAATGAACTTCGGGAGCGATTAGGAATGTCTTCACTGCTGAGTCTTCTTTCATTGCTTGACGCCAGTTATCCTAAAAAATATAAATATTTAAAACATTGTATACAGCTTGTTTTTCATGTCATCGACTTGTTCGTTTGTACTATTATCAATATTAATCGTTTGCTTACAAGGCCGGGATACTGCTTCTTTGCATCTTCAAAATCGTACAAGTCTGGGAAGAAGAGCTTCAAGACAGGTAAACGTTCGAACCAAGGCCAAATCATGTAATCAAGAATTCCAGGTTGAGCACCTGAATAAAAGCGAAATATATCCAGTTAAGAAAAATAATCAAATTTGTTGCAGTTTTAGGTAAATAATCTTATTTGTAGTCTCTTAAAATGCATACCTCCATAGAACACTGTTCCTCGTCTCTTGAGTTCAGCTTCAAATGGAGCAAAGGCTTCGGACAATTCTTTCAAATGACCCTTGACTGCCTCGGTGTCCTCACGTGCAAACACTGCCTTATGTTGCAGTACTGGTATCTACAAGAACAATAAATTCACAGTTACCTATGTTATTTGGCACAAATTTGATAAAAGTTTTGTCATTGGTCATTGCGCAAAATATGTAGATTTTTCATGGCGTTTGGTTTATTGGAAATACCCTTGAAAAGTTTTCAATCCAAATTCGATCCAAAGCCCTTTGGAATGGATCTGCAGATCTCAGTGGTCGATTGGGATAAATTTCATCCAGATAGTCCGCAACAATGAGACTCTCATAGAGTGCACCTTTTGGAGTATCAATTGTTGGAACTTTTCCACCTGGATTTCGCTCCAACAAAAATTCCGGCTTATGCTTCAAGTGAACGTTGACGATATCGTGTCTGTAACACATTATATAATACACAACTATAAAATTTACTCATTCCAGAAACCTCGTTCTTGTTAATTAAATATGAGGAAATGGAATCAATTAGGTAATATGAAATATTGAACGCTCGATTGTCGGCTCTATTTATCAATAGCATAAGATAATATTTCGAACAAAAGTCCAAGTTTCAATTTCAATAAATATATGTCTATGGTATATGGCATCGTACCGTGCCATAAATCATATTCCGGTAAAGCATAAAGGATTTACTTCCAAGCTAACTACAGCCCTTAGCTCTCTTATGAAGTGATTAACTCACAATTACATATTATCGTTGTAACAAATGGAAACATGCCTAGTGACAGAGATAAAGTATTATTATGTGGCTATAATGTAGTACACGGTGAAAAACAAAAGCAAAAAAGAATTATAATTTATCACTGGTAAAGTCTTTTCATTCAATTTACTAAAGAATTAATTATATTGATCTCACTCAGGTCGTGATGATCAGAACAACAGTAGGCCTGACCCGAGCCAAGTAGAAAACAATTCCATTCCATTTAAAGGAAGAGACATTACTCAATCTCGTAATTGATTTCTATCCTAACTTTTCTTGTTTAAAATTATAGAGTGTAATGCAGTGTAATGTAACCACAGTAATTCTACTCACGGAATTGATTTAGCCAATGCAACGAGTACGGCTCTTTGGCCGTAAGGACAGAATCGCATGTTGTAAATTCGTAGCTTCCCATCTTGATGAGGTGGCAGAGGAGCACCTGGTTAGGCAAAGTAAGAATTTAGCCTATATAAAATATACAGGTTTTCTGTGAGAGGATTCCAATTCCAACTTCCAAATATTTTTGCTCAAATTTAACTTACCGGTAGCCAAATGTTTGGAATTCATTATGGCTGTATAACTGGAATTGAACCGAATATTCGCTGCAAGTACTAGTTGCACACGAGGTTGCTCAGTCAGTAATACACGTCCTAATCGGTTAACCAGGGTCTTTTGTAGCGGTTCACTGCCACCGATTTTGAAGGCCGAAGATGTGAGCAACTTGAGCATGGCTGTAGAAATGACTGCATAGGGGTTTTTATACCATCGATCGCGTTGCAGGAGCTTATAATATTCCTCTCGGGAATAGCACACAAAAAAAATCCGGTTTGACTATGCCACACGAGCGTCGATCCCATGCACTCTGGACGTGGCTAGGATTCTGGAAGTATCTAAACTACTCCAGGATAGACGTATGGTGAGCTAACAAATATAAATAAAAATATGACTTTACTCGAATCTAACTATACTGGAGACGCACGTGATGCTGCTTCGATGCTTAAGGTTATCCTCGTGTTTTGAATTCTCGCGCTCGTAATCTTTACTAATGGCTTACACATATGGTTCGGTCCTGAACAATAACTATCGTCGGTAATATGCGATAAAATAAAGCGTAGTATATGAATGTCACTGGAAAGTTTATAAGCTCAATTGACTGCGGTATATTGCATTTATTTACATAGTTCAATCTTTATCCCGTGCAAGGCGAGAAACATGTACTAAATTATAGATAATTTAGGATTTCCGTTTTGCATGTAAAATGATGAATCTCTATTAATTAGCATTGTTATTAGCTCTTCGACGACAAATATGCCTGATTTCAGCGCCAATTGTAGACGGTAGTCGTTCATAATTCTGGACCATTTTTGACCCGTTAAAAACATAAATATGAGAACAACCTGAAGATATGCAGCAGCACAATGATAGTGCAATAAATAAGGATTATATAAACAACGGGCTGTTTGACATTTTATGTTTATGATTATGGCTATATACCACGGGAACTAATGGCACATGCTATACAAGTATCTGATATCCTGACGTTTGGTTAAGCATTTACCCTACGTTACCTTACCTACCATTAACGTTTATGATAATGCACTTATCTCCGCTCCACGAGACTATGTCATTCTCAAGGATACCGTACGACTTTTGATAACCGAGCACATGATGACATTTTCATCTGTTAACCGCCTTTTAGCTTGTGGTTGACGTTGACGTCATATAAGGTTTTATAAAATAGAAAATAAATAAATAGTATTATTTAGTCGAACTTATTGAATTATGGGTATTTGAGAACAAAGTATGGAAAACTCCTTCTAATTCTTGGCGAGACTGTCTGTTTAACGTTCGTGTGGTCGTGGGTATGCTCGTGCTTGGCATGGTAAAATGGCTTTCAATTTGGACATTAAATACAAACACACTTATTAAGGTACCTAGTCCATGACTTGTGACTCGTAAATATGTATCTTTCATGAAGGAACTGTCAAAAAAGAGAAACTAGATGAGAATTCGTTGTACTCTCAGGCCGCAGATCTTAATTGTACTAAATGTGAGGTTAAAGATGTGGAAAAATTGCAAGGTATTTTAATTATGTAATAAGTAATATGAAAATATTATTTAGTTCACATTCGCGAAGGAAATATATTGTTGGATTGAGTAATACGCACAGCTCTGCTCAAGATAAATGCCTTTTGGCATATCCGGTGTTCCTTATTGTTATCTTATACTGCACTGCACTCAATTCAGTCGGATGTGTGTACAATAATGCTGACGGGCATGAGAATAACGAGGAACATGAATTATATCCGCATTGACTTTGCACGCTGCACTTTGGGTGCGTTCTTATATTGGTGTGTACAAAAGTAAAAAATAATTGTTTATTCCGTTTTTTAGGCAGAAAAAAATATAAATCTTTCAAAGTTGATACAAAAAAGGGGAAGGCGTGCTTACAAAAAAACAGCTTGAGAAGGTGTTTACATACATATACAGTCTTGTACAAGATGGTAAATGATTGATGTTTCATTGATGTTATAAAACAAGTTTTGATGGTATCACAGGTTTACAAAAAACATGTTTAGTACAAAATTAAGATTGAGAAAAAAAAGAAGTAAAATATCAACAAAATTTCATGCAAAAATTCTTTTGTTGAGATTAAGGACTAGACTAGACTTGCAACTTGCAACAGTCAAGAAAAAAGGAAATATTGAGAAAAATTGATCAAAGCTCACGTTTAAAGACATTATGCAAGGTTCTAAAAAATATAGGATATTAAGTAATAGGTGGATTGGATTTTGGAGTATAAGGAGATTAAGAAAATTAAGACCCCGTTGGGTCAATCTATCCCTGCCATCCGTGATGGTGCTTATGGATTGGTGGGTTATGTCGGGAGCTTTCATGGTACTTGTGCACGCTGGCATGACTTTCTCCATGAGTCTGTTTGTGCTTGTGTTCCTCGGTTTCACGGTGTTGATGCTGTTGGTGTTGATGGTAGATGGGTTGATGAATGTTAATTTTGTGGAGGTTGTGCTTGTGGAGATGCTCGGTCTGCAAATGCTGATTGTGGAGATGGACTTTGTGGAGGTGGTGCTGGTGGATGACATGTTGATGTTTGTGGTGTTTGTGGATCACTTTTTGGGTTTGGTGGTGGTTATGGATGATTTTCTTGGCTTGGTGGGAATGGGTCTGGAAGTGCTGGACGGAATGGGTTGGTTTGTGCACATGGGAATGGCTATGGTATTCCTTCACCGTGGTTGGACCTTCCGAATGCGTGTTTTGACCATGGATGACCTCAACGTGTCCGTGACCCCAGCCATGTCCACCTCCACCACCACCACCGCCACCACCACCACCGAATCCACCACCGCCGCCGCCGCCGCCACCACCGTGGCCATATCCGGAAGATGCGCCTTCATATCCGCCCTCGCCACCACCGCCGCCGCCGCCTTCATAGCCAACTTCCGCTGGGGCTTCGGAACGGGAAATTCCCATTGCAAGGCCAAGGACCTACATAAATACACATTATGCTGTAATGCTAAGCACCAGAGAAAGTATCTGAGCCCTGAGAACCAAAACGCTTTGACAAGGTCGTTCAAGGCTACTTTCACTTTCACCTGAATTCTAAGTTATAAGAGACATTTGTGCAGATCTGTACTTGCCATAAATTCAAAAGTTATAATGAATTTAAGCGTATTTGAATTTAGTAATGCGCAACAGATAATTAAAGCGCGAATAATTAAATAGCTAAAAATTGTCTAAAACGATTAGCTCAAAATTCTCTACAAATTCGTTCCACAGAAGATGAACATATAATGCAAGTGACGTTTGACATTAAGTCCGAAAGCGCACTAATGGAATTAAGAGCTCAAACTAGGAAATTTGCGGACTTACAAGGAGAGCCGTGAAGAACTTCATGATTTCCAAGTTTGGCGTTCCACACAGCAGGCAGAACAATAGAAGAATTCAGACCACAATAAAATAGATATTTTTTGAGAGATCACTTTTCCTTTTTCAGTCCTGCTCTGAAGACTGCATCCAAGCATGTGTTATCAAACTGGTTAAAGTCTTGGGGCATTTATACCATTAACACGGGGCAGTGAAGACAGGAAATACTCATAAGCCGGCAACAACAGCACCCCCACTCCAAATAGTACATACAACCGTCGTCCACTAATGCTGTATTTTGTATTTGGATCTAGTTCTGGTATAAACTACCCTTTCCTTCCGGATTGCTGATTACTTCACTTGTTGGGCACAATGATGACATAATAATGGTTTCAATTTGATCGAGTGCCAAAAATTAAGCTTTTTGATGTTTGGAGTACCTCTGGGGGAGTCCTCCATAAATCTTTAAGTGTTCGGTCGGGCATTTTACAGTCTTGCACAATTAAGACCCGCGAGGATTAGCATAAGTATCCATTCAACGGATCGACGACGATGAGGTTTTGAAGGAAGCTGACAATTCCTGCATGCAATATGATTCCCATGCTTTCAGGCTGTTGCCCTAGTTTCGTAAATTCCGGTTTCATTCCGTTCTTGGAAAAGGAAGCATTGCTTAACACCTTTTTGTGCCATAATACATGTCACTGATGCGCTGAATCACTCGCTATGTATTACAAATATCTTAATTGATGTTACTTCGGACACGTTTGGGAATACATAATTGTTATTTGCAGCACATATTCCACGCTTAATCGTCGTGGAAAATCGTTACCGTTTTTCCTATATAATAATCAATAGATCAATTATGCGTCCGGTGTTTACTGATTCAGCAAATTTTAAGGTATATTTAAATATGTTGATTGCTGACACGCTGGGTAAAACAAATTTAGAAATAAGCATATGATTAATCCGTGTGGGAAATAGTTATCAATTATATGTCCGTATTTGATCATTGCTCATTCAATGATTTTGCTGCTAGAAATATGCCTTCCTAGTAAAATGCTGGATAAGAATATTCTGTCTATATGGTACCTGCCACAAAGAAGATGCGAATTGAATTAAGCTTTTGTCTGTTAGTTGCTTTGCCTGGTTATATGCGTTATTGAATTGGCTCATGGTTCTCCAATATACCGGTTGCCGAAACCGATTAATACAGATAATCGTACAAAACTTCATTTTTGGTCGAAGATTTATACCAATGCCGGCATCAACCCTCCAAAACGACTTTCTTCCATTACTACATACATATGTATTCTTTGATAAGATAATTGATGTGATTAGTTGTTTGTTTATCGGCGTCATATTAGCATCGGGCCCATGTTATTCCTCCAAACAGGTTACGTTGGCCAATGCTGAGATTGTCAACATCGTGGGATATTGTCACGCTGCCTTTTACGCACCGTGATTCTGATTACATACATGGTACCATAGTATGTACAACGTAATATTTAATTTAAACAAGAAATATTCACATCCATTTGTGTGCCATATTGATTCATATCTTAATGGAAATTCATTTTGAGTGAATCTAAAGTGTTTTTTCATGCTAATCCTAGTAAAATGCCGCGGGTTTCCTGTTTATGAATTTATGGGTAGGCATAAGGGTAGGTAAGGGGAAGTTTTCGTATCTACCTACATACACATTCCTACTTCAGTTTGGTGGGAGAAATGCTGATTAGGGAAGATTGTGATTTTTTGATGACTTAGAAATTGGATTTTATTATACAATAATTCTGCGTGTAGTTCTCGCAATTACTGACCATATCGTTTGTCCCCATAAGCACTCATGAGATAACTGTAACGGTTCCTTTGCTTAAGTCACCGCATTGTTCGTGACGTCTGATTACAATTGTGCAAGGAGCCCAGCCCATATCAGTACTTGCAGCATAAACAATCCCCAACCTGTTGTGCTCCGTAACCGGCCTTGCAATGCGTAGGTGAGGCATGTAACGTAACAGTCGTGTGAGTATGTAGGTATTTCACGTTGACCAACACTCAACCCCTTGTGTAATTCAACGCACTAAATTAAAAACAATAATTTCTTGATGAGGTCGGGTGCAGGTAAATGACCAATATTAAAATTTGAAATTTGATTTACATAATGACGTGTTATTTGGATATATTTGTAAGGACAATAAATATGTAAGCATATATTTCGGTATAAAAGGACAAGATTTATTTTTGCATTCAAACTTTGTGTACAAAAATTACAAGTATACTATGACATTGATGTTGCACTCTGAAAATAAGATATAAAGAGAAAAATACAGAACAGCACAGAACAAAAGTAAAGTAAACTCGTTTAATCATCTAAATCTTCAGTTCAAAAATCTTTGAGACAAGTAAAAAAAAGCTTCTAGTGTAAAATAAGGGCAAAGTGGAAGAAAGCTAAATTACCCTGTTTTGTTTAAAAATCAATATGTATAGATTTTAATATTGATTTATAAACGAGACTATTGGTCTTTAAGTCGTAAACAGATTAATAAAGAAAAAGCTCTAAATTCTCGATAGTTTGGGGACTGGACTAGATAGATTTTTGATCATGAAGAAATTGAAAAAATAAAAGCTCAAGTTGCACTTTCTGAAGAGACCTGCATTTTAAGAGATGATCATTGGACTGGACTGATTTTCCTTAAAATCTGCTACAAATACATACTATTCCAACTCAAGAACATGATGCTTAGTGCCAGCCGCCATGAGCATATTTGTGAATTGGCGGGTTGTGTCTGGAGCTCTCGTGGAACTTGTGCACGCTGGCATGAGACTCTCCATGGGTCTGCTTGTGTCGATGTTCCTCGGTTTCCTTGTGTTGATGCTGTTCGTGTTGGTGGAAAATTGGTTGATGGATGTTGATTTTGTGGAGGTTGTGCTTGTGGAGATGCTCGGTCTGCAAATGTTGGTTGTGGAGATGGACTTTGTGGAGGTGGTGTTGGTGGATGACATGTTGATGCTTGTGGTGTTTGTGGATCACCTTTTGCGTTTGGTGGTGCTGGTGAATGATTTTCTTGGTTTGGTGGGAATGGGTTTGGTAGTGCTGGACGGAATGGTGGGGCTTGACCACGTGGGAATGGCTGTGGTATTCCTTCACGGTGGTGGGGCCTTGGGAGTGCGTGTTCTCACCGTAGATAACAGCAACGGGACCGTGGGCGGGGGCACCGTAGGCAGCAGCAGGGGCACCATAGGCTGCAGCTGGGGCACCGTAAGCCACCGGAGCGCCATATGCTGAGGATGCGCCTCCTTCGAATCCACCATCGAATCCTCCCTCATAGCCAACCTCTGGTGGTGGCTCACAGTACACAAGGCCCAAGGCTGAGCCGAGGATCTACAGAAATTATGAAAAATAAATAACGAAAACTTTCAAACTCGGTATTTATTGGGAAATTTGAAGAGATGCCAAATGTAAGTGAAAGTTGAGAAGGTGTCAGGGCTCATTTCACTTTCACCCCTTCGAGCTTTGTGTAATGGAAAAATTCTGTATATGCAATGTCAATCACGTACGCATGGACAAACAACAACTTATTAAACTAAATAAAATCCAAATGCATAATTTAAATGGCCTTTTTGAACGTTTATTCGTTTTTTCAAAAATTGTATATATTAAAGAATAGAAACGGTCATAAAATGAAATAAGAATTTAGAGGTAGAAAAAGAGTCATGAAAGTGTAGTCGTAAAATCTGCATATTTTGAAGCTTGAACTGGCGTCGTTAGTACTGTTTGGCGTAGTTGGCGTCGAGTCGTTGTTGAGTTGAATTTTTCAAAAAAAAAATTCAAAAAAAAAATTTGAAACTTACGAGAAGTGCACTGACTGCCTTCATGATGCCTCACTTGAATTCACCGGAATGAAAACAAAAGAAGATCAAGGAAAATTAATTTAATGGAACGAACACTGTCAAGATCCCGTTTGGGTTCTACCACCTCGTCGGAAGCCTGCTGATTGGCATATGCTGTTTGAGCCGCGCTGTCACGCAGCATTTTATACGCTAACCACGGAGGGTCGCCATTCACCATTGCATTCACAGTTGTCGCTTGGCTCCTCCAACACAACCCACCGCCGCCATAATCACACGTAATCGTAGTCATACATCGAATTGAATGTTATATCAACCTTTCTTTACTATTAGTATATTGCCTGGTGTGGTTGTGGATCTTGGTCTAAATAGTCCCTTTCCTTCCGGATTGGCATTCATTTCTTTTCACTTATTATGACATGATGACAGAGCTATAATATATTTCCCCACCAGCCCAAAAAAACGAAACCCTCTTTTGAGAATGCCTGTGCATACTGGCTTGGTTAGTTTAAGATGACTAACAGAGACACACACAAAGTGCACCAACAACAATGAGCGCAGATGAGAAAAACCTGAATTCCGTAAGGTGAAACAGTGAATTTCGTTACATAATGCGTAGGAATAATAATGCATAATGCTTGGATGCAGCTCGTGAGTATATGTGTTTGTGCATATGAAAGCATATATGTGTGTGTCTTTTAAGGCTATTCTGATGAATTATATTTTGGCGGTATATCTTCGTAATGTTAGCTAATTGGGAAGACATGGTCCAAATCGAAAGTAATAGACGTTAGACATTTGGCTGGAACTCCAACTTCGTTATTAATTGATATTGGACATAATTTATCTGTAATTAGCCTGTATTTAGTGCTAAATTGAATTATTCGAGGTGTTTCTATGTAACGCAAGCTTTTTTCAAATTAACTGATTTAAATAAATTAACACATTGAGATCCAGCAATTCACGAGGTTGTTGTTGGCTTTCTAATGGCAGATCATACGTCGCCGATTTCATAGCCTAAATTGCTCTAAACTCTAAACCAAGTTCTATTAATTATCAAGCATAACAAGATTCCGCCAAAATTCAAAACATGCGAAATACCTTAATCTGTGCTCTCGAATAACAACAAACACAAATCACGGTTAGTTTAGTTCCTCTGACTGAAGATATGGCAGAGCACTTTTGATTTCATAACTCGTCCTGTGCCATATAATGGGTTAGTTAAGTGGACAACATAAGGATCCATGCAAATACACTGTGCCCAACCCCCGTTGTTGTCGTCATAATAGATTGCTCTTTAATAATTGGATCTCTCGGAGGCTTGTGCGTCCTTCCCAAAACTTACTATTTACTTCTTTTAATTCTTGTTTACGTGATCGGAATGCCGTTCAACCTAATTCCCATTTTTTCAGGCTACACAGCAGCAGGTCGAACGAGTTCAAATAATTAAAAAATTACATTCTCACATGGTGACTGGTTTGGGTCTTTGGGTATTGCATTTTGCTATTTGGCTTTGGGATATGATTGGCGATTATGTGATGGACTTTGAGCATCACTTCTCTACTGTTTACTGTTCAGATGTGTGATGTGAGATTTGAGTATAAAAATGAAAACGAAGCATCTCTTCGCCTCTTCTACGAACAGTATTATTCAGTCAATTCAATATTGCACTTAAATATTATTCTGCTTTTCTTTTTCTACTCAGAAATTGTTATGAAAATGGGGAAAAACGATGTGAGAACGGAGGTTGGCTGTTGGCTTTTGGCTTTGTGTATTGCTCAATTCTGTATACATTTAGGAATTAAAATTATTTCACGTAAAAGCGTAGCCTTTCCTTCAAAATAAGTAATTGTAGGGGTGCATGTATTAATTATGCAAGGTACAAAATAAGGTAAGGCTCTATGCTAGACCTACCATCGTCTCGACGAGCGAGCGCCTTAGCCTCGGCTCCCGTGCGGCCACTCTGACACCCAATACTGGAATTTTCCTCATTAATTATTGTGTAAGACTGTAGGTCTCTATTAATTCATTTTTATGTGCAGTTTACCTAGTGAGATAACTATCTTTCCCTGCAGTTGAGTGCAAGGAACTATGCAAGGGTGAATGAGCCATTTATGATGGTGTTATGTGGAAATGTCGCAATCCCACCTCAAAATTTGGGCTAAACTTAAGCTTAATTAAGCACATCTAATAGTAATCCAAAAACCACGGGCTTGAAAACAAGAGTTTTTGACTACTTTTTTTTTCAAGTTGAAAGATTATCTCGTACAAACGAGATGTTGCACATATGTACAAATCCATGCACTCTAAATATTGAGTCCATGGACCCAATAAACAGTTCATTTGTAAAGTTTTGTCAACTGTTCTCAATTAGCCCTTTCAGCACCCTTTCAGAGCACCCAAACCCAAACGACTCATTACGCATTTGAACATTTTTGTAGTGCAGAAAGGAGTCACGTTTATTTGTATTTATTATGATTATTAGGCTCTAATGAGATGAGATACCTGCTATATACCTCTGTAATAATGACATGACAGCAAACTCAATTGAACAACAGGTTGCAATTAAGCCTAATCAACAATCTCTCCGTAACTGTAAGTTCCACTGCTCGTAATGCCTAAGCAATCATGACCGCTAATCTCGGTCTCTGAAGCTTAGTTAACCATGAAATTGTTCTTTTCCTAAACATGGGTTTTCTTCGCACACTTCTCTCCCATAAACATGAAGCGCTCGTTCTACGTCTTTTGAACCTAATGTAATTTGATATTTTTCTTTAATTATAGACCTTATTAAACAGTTTAATGGCGCTTATTTACTACGTACATTATCATGGGGCATACAAGTGACCTACGGTCAATATTAAATTCCGCAATAAATCCTAATTTATTGTTATTTTTCGCATGTCAAGAATACAGATTATTTATCATTTACTCAAAGGGTTGTCTGCTTTACAACAAATTAATAGGCGGCTCATACCTTTCTCATTGCGCAACGATTTTGCTGAACATATTGCTTGCACTTGAACAAAAATTCGTGTACCTTTTTCAAAGCCAGGATATTTTTGCCACCGGCACCATCCTAGAATTATTGCTAACTGCGTCCATAGACGGCTTTCCGCCGGTACCTAAATAATTAATCGAAATTTACGTTCTCAATAGACCCAAAAAACAGAGACCCAATTGACTAAGGACATGCAGAACCTGAACCATTGTTTTTCTTGGCAAGACTTTGCGGCTTGTAACTTAATGCTGCTTTGCTGTTCACGTCTGGGTCGTTCAGACTGGGAAGACATAGGAAACAATTATATTTATTATCATTTTTGCAGAGAGGTAAACCCTTCCTTCCACGTGTGTAGAAATACGGAGAGTGATTAGCAACTTTCATCTCATAAGAACCTGGCCGTCATTACTTATATCATAACGTTGAACGAAGGGGGGAATCTAAGTCAAACGGTAATCGAATCATGTTGACCAATAAATTGTAACACAAACCTACCATAATATCTTATTTTTTTATGATATTCCTTGGCAACCTCACTCCATCCTATATAGAAAGCTTATTTCCTTGTCCGACCTCATCCATTAAACATGACACACGTAATGCTTAAGTGGTTGTTCTGGGGCTTCAACCTTTAATTGCATTCCTTCGCATCATTTCAATCCACCCTCAAAAAAAGCTCATTTTGACACTTTAAAAAATAATAGTACTACAGTAATGCACGAAGCGAGAGAATTATAGGGATAAAAACGAATAAAATTTTTAAATTCTGATAGGTTTAGGTGTTATAGCTGTCATACAGTTTAATGAATTTTATATACATTATACATTCAACTTTGTCGTAAATTCGTTGATCCAGTTTTGAAGATTGATATTACATCACGCTTGCTTGTCACGCGTTAGCCTATCACCTTTTTCCGTACAAAGAACAGCTGGATTGGATAATTAACTTTGTAATTAATGTTGCAAAAGTCAAATGTAATTATATATTACATATTCAAACGTAATTTGGAATCACGCAAATGAAATATTACTTGCTATACATCAGAATCCGAGGCATTTTATATGTCATTTAATTGTACTGCTCCATACCTCTGTTCACTGTCCGTCTTCAGTCATGTTACAGATTCCATTGTCCAATTCAGTAAATTGGAATCTATTGTCAGGATTCATAGCCTTGTTTAAGCGTTTTACGTATAAGTACTGTCACTGACTATTCCGCATTCAAAACGGAAGTCCAGCTGATTCGATTTTCGTGTGAGGATCGTATATGCCTTATACACAAACTGAATGACTGAATTGACCATTTTACATACCACAATCGTGCATTTATTATGAACAAAGTTAAAGAAATGAAAGTATGCATGACATAACATAAAAATGATATAATCCCATTCCACCGAGGAATCCATTGTCATTGTCCATTCTCTCGAATCTGCACTTATTCGGCCCTATTTACATATTTACGAACGGACGCTTCGACCTGTATAATTTGATTATGTGGAATTTGGCTTATGACGACCTGTGGTCTAGTCAACTGACCAGACCAGTCGCAAAAAAAGGCGAATAACTTTCAAGCATAACTTAAAAATACATTATATTGGTGTGAATAAATTAAAAATGCCCGCAATTCGTAATTCAAAGCAAGGAAGTTGAACTGTACATGTAATAGTACAAGCCAAATATGCGACAGGAAATAATTTAAATCCGTCTAGCCCAAGCATTGACCAGACCGCTTCTCAGTACTACTTGCTTTTGCTACCGCACCGGTACAATTCCTTATCAATCTGTATGTATTTTTAGTCCATTCTGTTTTTAACACAAAACGTCAGTGCGTGACTTTAAATTACCCTGAGTTCTTATGCAGTGGCAATCCACCGCAGCGGCAGTAGAATGAATCAGACAGATCTCCTCCTAGAGTTAACCAGAGATTAATTACCACTGATAGTGGTTATTACAAGATTATATGCAAGATTGGTAGAATTAATAGCTAGTCAATTTAAGTGAGTGTCTTGCCCAGTAGCGGTTGAAATACCAAGGCGTACACAAAAACAAGCCATAAAAGTCCACCTTACATTTTAGTTAAATAATTTGAATTTGAATTCATCGCACACCTGTACTCTGCGCTGGTGTACACACGCCTCATTACTACATATATACAACATTCCAACATTTAAAATTTGGAAATATACCCTTCTACCTTCAACTTGCTACTTGAACTCAGGTAAATAAGCTACTAACGCAATGACTAATGAATTTTAATTAAAGCCCTTAGAGTTCAATTCAAATAACATAACAGCCTCGGAGACTGACTCGAACTTATACGCGCTAAACTAACCCTTATTCTGCTGACAATTGTAAATTGCAATCGAGCTGAGGTAAGATGAATAATAATTTAATTCATGAAAATACCTCACGTTCCTACAGCAGAAGCTGCTGGCACCATTACAGAAGTCCCGCTTACAACACTATCCAATTACCATTATTAGTGAACTCTCCGTCCTAATAAACATTCATTATTATTAACTCCTTGCGTCCATTATTCTACATCAATTTAATTACATGCACAAACTCATGAGAGTGGTTTCTTTTTAGACCATAAGGATCTTATGAGATGACCCATCGTGTCTGTCTGTCCTGGTACACTTTTGCTTATGAATGCTTTACAGAATGCGACTAAATCGTTGCGAGATGAAACAATTATGAAGCGTATTTTTTTCAAAAATTAATCTGCAGAAAATTCCAGAAAACAGCAAAATATCTATTGAAGCCTACTTCTGCACGCATGTTATACGATGAAAATCTTATAACACATGTCGAAAACATTTAAGAAATCAAATTTATATATTATTTAGAATATGTAACCTTGTTCATTTTGAAGCAAAATTAATGCCTGATTTAATTTTAAGACGTACGTATTTTGTTTTGATAAGTCTGGTCTCAAGCTGCTGTAAAGCAAGGTTTCCTTATAAGATAAGTCAAGACCTCTATTAGCCTGTCACCGTTCGTCGTAATAACCGTCATTATGATGACACTTGCCATTATTCTCGTTAGTCAGTCAACTGAAGTCAGAAGTGAGTTAATTTGTGGTGACGCTATCTGGACTGGATTCGACAGCAGGTGTTTGTATCCCCTCAGAAATTGGACTAAATACAAAAATTAGTGAATGGAAAATACCTTAATTTGAGTTAATTTATTTAAATATGTAATTATTCATGATGGGATTACAGTCTACAATTTAAATTTTGCAATCGACAATCCGGTTCAACAATAAAGTGATTCGATTCAAGATTAGGTCAGATGAAATTAAACGAGCTTCAGATCGAATATGGAATATTTGACCGCAATGGCACCGTGGCACGCGGCGCTTTCAGGATTGATGGTGTACAGCACAGTACAAACTTGACATTTCAACTAATTAAATGTGCATGTTGGGGCTAACCTCAATTAAGTATTAATTATTTGTCTCGCATGTTTGAATATTATCGTATCTAACAATACAATTAAACATATTATTTAGAATACTTTGGTAGTTGTGTTGCATGAATAACTTAGAATGACAAGTTTATCATGATAACTTTGTATTTAAGTAAAATTCGTCCGATAATTCGATTTTAATAGGATTTTTATGTCAGAATGATTACGTATATCTGGCATACCTATATTTAATTGATATATTTCATCAACCTATTGTAAGGTACATAGTAGCTTAGAATAGAAATGCAGCAAATGCATCCACGTATGTACGTGCAATATGCCGTATTCCACTCGATCAGGTACGCAACACACATATCGAACAAGATGAAATAGATATTCTTATTATATTTCCATAAGTTGTGCTTAGGTTTTACGTAGAATTGAATTAAATGTCAACTAAAAATAAATCACATATTTTTAATGATTTTTGGTTCACAGCTTGTCAGGAACGATGCGAACCTTCTGAAATACAAACTCACAAACCTAGGAATGTATATTGTGAAATTGTGGCGTTATTCGGAGTGTAAAAGCTTTACTCGCTCGCCATCTCGTGGAAAGGTACGCCGCTGAGGCGGCGGATTTTAGACAACAATTAAATAGTCATTGGTTGGATTGATACCAGCTCGTCACTCGTGGTTTTGTTCTGCATTCTAAATATTTCGTAATTGTCAATTGTTTTAGTTTTACTTTATGTAATTAGTGAATTCTACAATTACAAATTAGCAAGATCGTTTGTTATTCAGCCTTTACTTCTGGTACTTTTTCAGGTTGCAGGTAAAACCGTAAAACCACTCATATTTTCAGTTTTACGCTTTGGTATGCCTTGTGTGTGGTGTTATGTCAGATGTTGTATGTAATGGTAATTCCACATTTTGAAATTTTGAAATATATATCTAATCTATTTTGTATTTAGATACGTTATAGGAGGCTAAGTGAGGCAGAATGCCACTGACACGGCTGTCACTAGAAGAGCGGATCCGACTTGTCCGCTACTTCTCATTGTACGAAAAGTCATCTTTTATTCAGAAAGCTTGGAAGAAGGAAATGGGGACAGACCCACCGTCCCGTAAAACGATTGCTGCCCTCAATAAAAAATTTGATGAGACGGGGAGCGTCGCGGATTTGAACAGAAGTGGAAGACCCAAGACGACAAGAACAGAAGAGAAAGTTGCTCTGGTCCAGGCTGCCCTCAAACTCGATCCTACAAAGTCCATCAGACAAATGTCGAGTGAACTTGGAGTTAATAAGGCTGCAATTCACAGAATAAAGCAAGGTAGAAATATAGAAAAAACACCCGCTAGCTGAAATCCTGAAATTAACCTTTGACCGTGTTCTCTTTTTGCTAATTTTGGCTTCGAGTGTCTAATGATGTTCATTTTTATTCCTACAGAAAGTGAAAAACAGCAATGTACAATACGACAGGAAAATCGAAAACTACGGGAAAAGATTGCCGAGCTACAACGGAGAGTTGATATTTTAGAAGGAAGAAAACCTCAAAGTATGTTGCCTGATTATATGTATAATCTGATTTCTTGCAAGCATTATGTTCGTTTTTACATAAACTGATTAATCAAATATTTTCTATTTGATAGATCAGGCGAACAAGAAGCCCAAGAAAACTATACGAATAAAAAAGGAACATCTAGAAATTGTTGACCCGGAAGAGCACGAAATAATTACAACCATTCCAACTTCGACGGTGCACTACGTTAACAATACTAAAACAGTAATTACAGTGCTGAACTCGGATGATTTGGTAAGTTGTAAGTCAATTTTAAGATTAGGGTATTGCGCTAATAGTGTTCAGAATTGTAAATGGTATAATTTTGTATCAAATAGCATATGCATACTCATGAGATTGTTGACTCTGAGTCCGGTGAAGTTCATCAAATCACAATCGAGGAAGAGATCGAAGGAGAAGAACAAGAATTCGAGCAGCTTGATGAAGAACATGAACATGAGGAAGAACATGAAGATGAAGAAGAACATGAGCATGATCTTAGCATGGAAGAAGATCATGATGCAGAGGCTGAGTTTGTGGAGCAGAATGAGGAAGAAGTCGAAGAATCGGAGATGAATACTTCCGAGGACTACGAAGAAGTTCACAGCGTGGGTGAGCAAGAAGTAGTAGAAATTCAGCATGGAGCAATAATGAAGTTGGAGCCTGAGGACGTGGAAGAAATGACCGAAATGTGTTACGTTACTTCGAATGCATCCTCCTAACATTGGTAACAGGTAAGTATCTGAATTTCCAAAATCTAATACTCTTCATTCGTATTATGTTATGATTATGACATTATGAGCTTTTGTATTAATGAATTATGTAAGTTATAAGTTATTCCAATTGCAACCACATTTGCTGGCCTTTGAATAAATGTAATTAATACTGACCCTAATTACATGATTCCCTGGAGTAAAACATATGAGGTTTATTGTTGAATTTCAAATTCAAATAACGTTACATATATAATAAAGAATTTTGAATTTAATTTTACCTATATTTTTGGTTTTGTAATCACTGTCACAGACCAGGGTGGTAACTCACTCTGGATCTTGAATTTACTTTACTTTAGTGTATCAATATCTAGGTATTGTGTAGTATGTATTAACATGGACAGGTAGAAATTATTTGGTAAAAGGACAAGTCATAATAAATTGTACAGTATAACACCCGTAGAGTTACTCACTACTCTTCCAGTTTACAGTTTGATTTTTCTCAATAAACCGTGTAGCGTGTAGCACACTGGACTGACTGCCAAGTTTTAACTCCTGTTAGTATTTATCAAGGCATTGGAATTGTAACATACTTGCTTATGTACTAGTTACAAAGAAGGGACAATAATTGGTCAATCATCTATTTGTATAGAACTTATTCTTAGCTTTTCTTGTTTTTAAATAGTGCCTCTTGTATTTTAAATTATACATACTGTGCATCTATAAATATAGCTAGTGCTCTAAACCTGCTCTGACTCGAAATCATTTCTTACACAAGTTCAGTGTCAAGATGGACTTTACTTGGTTGTAAAAGAGTAGGATCCTCTTATCTTTAAGTAGAACAGGTGTGCAAAGGCAACTTTTTTTCTGCTACCAACAACTGCCCACCTCAGTTTAATTTTTAATTATTTTGACCAATCCCTAGACCGTTCCAAGGTCGTTTCTCTAATATTCCTCTAGAGGTACTTTATTTATTAAAAAATCGTTGCAGGCTGAGGAAGTGTAACGTGGTATTTGTAGTGCCAGAAGGTGCAAGGTTGTAAGAACCGGACGTTTTATAGAATAAGAAGGCTTAATATCGTTCTGGAATTGACTGGACAACAATAATAGCAGCGCTTAGGATGAATAGAGTTTTAGCATTATTATAGAGTTTTAGCATTGAAGAAACAGGCTCATTGAAGACATTAGGAAAACCAAGAGGCTGAATACTTGTTGTCGACACGCAAATCCCCCGCAGTCGTCTTTCATTTGTTTTAATTCCTGTCGATATAGTAATATGCAGTTAGACAGTTTATTCATAAGATATAAAGAATTTTATATCCGTCGATAATTATATATGTTACGGTTCTGATATAATCTTGGTTCTGCTATAACCGAACCGGTTCGTATACGATTTGCTCCAATGAAGTACCATTAATCAAACAAACATAAAATTGATAATTATTGGATCTTAACCGGAATTTAGCGCTCTTTTCAATGGTGTAATTAGTTTTAAGCTCAGAATATTTTTTCCTTCCGTAAATGTCAAATGACGCCAACCCGTCTTGAAACGCTTCCAATTAATGGGTAATTTGACAATGCTGCTGCAGATTAGCTAAGTTAACGAGTGTACCATTAGAAAAAGCGCTAAATTCTGGTCCAGATTCCAGAACGAATTCTGATTAGCTTGCCTAATGGTGTTTAATTAAAAAAAAACAGCATTCAATATTATATACGAACCGATTCTGGTATAGCAGAACCAAGATTAAATCTGAACCGTAACATAAGGTACTTTTCTTACGTCGATGTTATAGCTGTGACATGGAGTTAGGCGTTTACGATAGAGCGGCTCCTGCGGTATACGACACAGTTCCTGTAGAACGGGGTTATCCTTTGTTTGGTTAATAAAACCAGGGAAGTCTGGGTACTGAATTTCTCTGCCTTTTATACTCGGTCTTATGGTCTTTCTGTTGCATTTACATGTTGATTCAATCATGACCAGAATCATGTTCGTATGCGGAACACGTTGAACGTTGAGTTCACTCCTAATCATACAAAAATATGGGGATTTATTACTTTGCTTGTCTTCCAATTGACATTAATTTGGAAATGTGTCAGATCTATGCGATACTTGGAACTCACGCTTCACACTTATTGGACTCATTACAAAGTTTGATAACTTTGTGTTCCAGGTCTCGGCGTTCAGTACTGTACTGTGGACCGTAGGTGTAGAGCTCGTACTCCACGTCACAGGGTCGAAGTCGTGTTTTGGGTACAGAAGCTAGGGCTATAAAAGGCATACTTCGTTCGGGAGAGTCTTCTTCTTCCTCACCAGAGTCTATGGGTACATTAAATATATAATCGTATCGATTAACTCAAGAAATGTTGTCTATTTCGGGTATATTGACATCGACAAAGTCTTACAATCTGGTGACACGGGTACAAAATCCGCACTTATTAGGGTGTGTATATTGAGCTGAAGGAGCAAGGAGAGCAAGTGTCCCCATAACCAATTGAATAACCAGGTAATTTGCACGAAGGGCTAGAAAGGTCATAGGTGACAGTTTGAAGCGATTGCACATACCACACATTGTGGTCTAGCGTCTTGAATATACTAAGTTTACTTACGTTTCTCAATACGTTACCAAAACTGGCCCAGGGTATTGGATGCAAACATATTGCTTGAAAGTCAGTAATTCTCACCATTCGATAAATACTAGAATTTAGATTGTTCATTACGACCCCTTCAACTTCTCCAAAAAATCGACCTACAAAGTTTAATATCAACTACTGTAGGTAAGTATTGAATTTTCCTCGCCATTAATTGTAAGCACTTTTTTCGCTCTAACCTGCGTCTTCTCGATTCCTGCTCGAACCAATAATAAATGCATTATCGTCCAGGAGGTAACAGTCGAAATCATCACTCTGGCATTTGTTCTTCGGATCATCTTTGCTCTGAAAATCAAGCATAACATGAAAGTTTAACTCCACCGCAGCCGGCATATTTACTGCATTTCGATTTCAAATATATAATACCTCAGGGCCAAGGCCAAAATGGTTCATGAAATTGTCAAAGTCGTACTGAATACCGACAACTGCAACGGGAGCCTTTTTATTATTTTTATAGGCTAGCACGGCTCTTGTTGCCGTAACTTGGGAATAGTTCCTTGTACCAGCATCGAAGGCAACTGAAATGACGTAGGAATCTTCCTCAAGGTAGGCCCTCTCAACAGAGCGCTGGTACCAACTTTCGTCAATGGAGCGAGGAAAGTATTCCGGAAATGGGCTGTGTAATCAATAAATTAAATTGATAAGAAACGCACAACCGTTCTACGGGTTTGTACAATGCTTCGAAGCACATACATGTCGTACGGATTTGATCTAGAGCCTGGATGGTCAATCCAGCGTGTTAATCCGCTCCGCGTAGCTACAAAAGTCATGAGTGTACCCTTTTCCAGGAATTGCGCTCCGCCGTTGTTACTAGGTCTTACAATACTGCAACGTTTCAGTAATATAAATTATTCGATCTAGCGGTCGTTTCCAAAGTTGACTAAATGCTTGATAGACTTACTCTTGAACTCTCTTATCCTTGAGTACATCCTGACTATCCGTGAATACCTTGGTCACCTTTGCATCAAATACCACGGATTGAACTAACTCCCGATCACCTAGAATGCGGAAATTATATAGGTAATTGAAGATTGCAGCGTAGAATTTTGTGAGACTTTAAGATTTTTTGAAACTTACAGACATAATAGTCCCCAGATTTCCCACCCCATCGATCTCCCCATGCCCAGGTTTGGTTGGCATCTGAAGCCTGAATCTTGTTCATGAAATGAACCAACATGTCTTCCTTACTGTCAGTGTAATTCAATTGACTCCCACTGATATAATGACAGTAGGTCCAATCGGGATGAATCCTCCATTTCCGCAAGTGATCCTGGTTGGGATACATTCGGTCACTCCGATTGACTGGTAGGTCAAAATAGCCAGGAATTGCATTAATCTTCTCGTCTTTCCAAAGTCGTGAGAGCTCGATTTCTCCAATGTAACGTGTTGAATTGAATGGAATTTGAAGGCCCAGGGTGTACGAGGTATTTGGAATTTTTCCAAATACATAGCCTGCTTTTCGTATTGAAGCTCGTCTCTGAAAAAATAAATACCAGGATTTTGATATGCATTCGTTAGATTCCAAAAATCGTAATAGGGTTGTGTAATTACGAATTTGTCTCGGTGAATTCGCATTCCGAAATATCTCACGGGACTGGGAAGATTGTCCTCCTTGTCAATCATTTCTCGTCTCATCTAAATAAACGCGAATGCATTGATCAAATTGAGCTACTTTCAGTGAAGTACTCATGTCGCGAGTGTACTTACTTTCAAAAAGTCGCCGTCATTATTTCGATAAAGCCCATCTTGATCAACCAGCTCAACTTCCATTAAATCCAACGCATTGTAGCTCGCCTTGAGTATATTGTCGTCGAACTTATAAAAATGTACATAATACAAGGATTAACTTCAGACCACCGCAGTTATACCATAATTTTGCTATTACTTACCAGTGGCCGAAAATCCGGATGAAATATAATATGTCCATTGTTCGTAATCGCGAAAGCATGTGAATTAACCCCAAGCTTGAACGGTTGTGTCAATTGCTTCAATTCTTCAACGGAAATGTCCGTTCCCACCACGCCCAACAAATTGGCTATTCGTTTCACTTTCACTTTATCTTTATCCGTTACATTGGTATAGTTCCGCAAATCGATGACAGGGTAGCTGGCAGACACGACAAACTTAAATTTCCGTACTTCGAATCGACTGTAGATGTGTTTATCCACCTTGGAATTTCATATATCGAATAATATTTTGTCGTTACCGACTTTCATTACTTTTCATACTATATTTATATGATTTTGCAGGAATTTTCTTCATGCTTTTACAATTTACAGTTCGCAGCCGAAACACCAATATTAAATAATATTTGTCTTCCAAACATTCCTTTAACAATTGATACAAATTATACAACGAAACCTGTCAAAAAATGACGAATATATCACCCAATCAATCGTAAGGTCACACAGATCTTCTACAAAGAATAAATGCTCCAGGAGCTCAAAAATCAAGCGAATTTCCGGAAGCAACTAATCAAACGGGACATCACTACTAACCTCAAGCATTTTGCTTTGTAATTTTGATTTAATTTTCTGTGTAGTAATTGGTGGTGGTGTAAGTCGACCGTCTCCTTTTCTAAGACCTCGCATCTAGTTTAAGTTTACCGGCAAGCTTGTGTTAACTGAAAATACTACTGGTAACGCTCTCATTTAAAAAGGTCAACATAGTTATTTGAGAAAATGTAATCTAATGCGTGCTAAATATGGTTAATGAGCGTCTCGGCTTGGTCACATCTCACTTACGTCAAAAGGTCACACAAAATAGACCGCAGGTCACCTCACCATTGCATGCAGGGAGAGGCGACCAAGACGAAACAAAACTTCCGTATAACCATTAATAAAATGAAAACAAACTCTAAGGCTATTTTTGAGAACGTTCAAATACGAGACCGGATTTTCAATATGTAAATATAACATGTGCAGAATAGTCGTGAAATAATTGACTCACTTGAATTTGTCGTTCTTTCTCCGCCTGCATGACCCGGATTTTACTAAGACTAAGATTGGTCTGTCCATAGTCTAGGTACGTTTTGACAATGTGTCGAACTAGTTTCAATTCATCAGGCTTTGTGTTGTCTCTCTGACCCGAGGAGAAGGCCGAGATTCCGGTTTTATTAGCACTTTTATTTTTATTATTTTGGGCCACGTTTTGGTAGAACCATTTGTAGCGGTCGGACCTTTCTTTTTGCTCAATTTTAATTTTTTCATTCCATTGCCATTCTGACTCTACCACTTCCTGTAATCGAGGCGTAATTATTAAGATTTACATACAATTCAAGTAATATTAGCTGGTGTTTTTTACGACGTACCGCCATGTCCGCATAGACTGATGTCCACATCACTTCTCGCTTCTGACTCATGACCATGGGTCGAGCCATTACATCAATATACTTGAGCACCTGTTCCTGAACCTCTCCCAGGGTAATGACGTGGACAAAGTACCCTGATGGGGAAGAAATACATTGGTTTCAATTTAGCATTCAATAATCAAAATCTGGTATTAATTGATAAATTGACTTGTTTCTGTAATATCTACCGGAGTTGTAGCACGCCATCCATAGGATTTCATTGTAGTCTGTAACTTCTCTGCCTATTAAGTACGTGAATAGTCTTATTCGTTTGTCTTTGTTGCGTGTATCAAAAAGTTCTTTGAAAAGAAAAGGCGATCCGTCACTAATGAGCATTATGGCTTGGTTACAATCAGCACTCTCACTGACTCTTCTTTGCTGAAAATCAAAATTTCAATATTTACGTCCATTTCTTACTCTGGGGATGAAGGAATATACCGAGATAAGGATACAACATACGTCTCGTAAAGTATCGAAGGCCTTATTAAAAGCTAAGGTATAGTTGGCTATTCCCTGTGTTTGCTTCTGATCCATTGCAATCTTAAACTCCCGAATGTTTTCTAGATTTGCCTGTAAATATTTATACAAATGGTTCTGCTTGAAACACGAGGGACGAATCCAAAGCCAGCGGTATGTAAAGTAATGAAATACGAACCTGAACCAAAGTTGGTGTACCGGATTTATTGAAACACCCAACAAGAGCATGTGTCAAATCCGAAAAATTAAAAACGTTGACGTAGTCATTCTCAGTCAAGGTGTCCAGGATAGTATTCACGACGGCCTTGGCAATTCTTCGCCTCATTCCGGTCATTGATCCCGAAACATCTTGAAGAATAATTAAATTCTTAGGACTCGACGCCGCTGCCGTGTACCATGGTCTCGTTCGACAGTCATATAAATCTGGTTCCTTCGTATTTTCTTCATTCACTTTTGGCCATTTAATTGCTGCAATTTGTGTTCGAATATTATTTTAAATAGGTCTATGTTCGAAATACATATGATTAATTTGTCGCGAGTGATGTTCAATATCAGAAAAATCTTAACCTACCTGGGTACTGCCTCAAGAACCCAGTTGAGCTTCCAAAGTATTGCCAACCTAATGTTGGGTTATTTTCATAATTCTTCTTAAAAGTCTGTTCCAAATCGGAAGACCATGTTAATGCTTCTAACAGTGCTGGATCTGTATCAAACATACAAATTTTAAGTCAAATCGAAAATTTGTAGTCATAAACTTTGAATCAATATTATTAAACCTACCGAGTTCATAGATACTAGTGGGAACATGGACAGAACTATAGGACATATTAACGTTGGTTTGGAAGTGTTCACTTCTCGTAAGTTCAATTTCGGTGGGATACTCCCAATTTTCTTCATCCTCTTTCTTTTCCTCCGCATCCCGGTTATCCGGTGCCGGGGTCGTGGTCACGGCTCCTTCCGGTGTGGGTGGCACGAGTCGCTTGGCGCTGTAGTAACTGGCCGGGATGTTGGGGAATTCTTTCTTCGTTATATTTTGCCAATAGTCCTTAGGGCGATTGGCATGGGTTGTGTAGTGATCCCTAGCACTTGGTTCCGCGTACTCGGCAATTTTCTAAAAATTTAAAATTATTAACAAAAAAAAATCAGTGGTTCACTCTAAAGCATTTACAATACAAGTCTTAGATTGTCAGTCTCTGTGGCTAATACCCCGTTGGCAAACTTTTGAAATAGTTAGCCACTTGGACTCAAAAAGTTATCGAATG
>JAQFYT010000137.1:0-34565 GCA_034694925.1 Ceratophysella denticulata
CTATTCTTTAAGATTTGTTTACCTAAAAAATACTTCCAAATGTTTGAATTTGAACTTCCAATCCGTTTCAAAATCTCGACATTGTCGGTCTACACTACACCCGTTTAAACGGTTTATTGTAATATAATATAATTAAAATAAAATCGAATATTTGATGCTAAAGTAACAAAACTTATTGCCGAACATAGTGATGCAGATAAAAAAAAATAGGTAGCATGCTCGAACTCATAAGCATTACGTTTGTTATAAACCTAACCGTCGATCACGTTTGTGGCTAAATAAAGGTTGATTCCCGTATTATGTAACTGTCTGTTCATTATTACAAAATTTAAGATGCTTCTGAGTTATTTTAGTACCCAGTGTTCCGGTCAAGCAAGAAAAGTATTTGGAGTATGGCATAATATACGCGAGGTTAGCATGTAAACATAGTACCAGTTTAATATACTTAAATGAACAATGGATAAAGCTTGAATAATAGTGATAAATTGACGAAACCCGTATACAATTTCATATATCACCGGTTAAGATACTTATATCTGTACCAAGATTATATTCCGACCGTTACATGTATTCTGTACTTATTCGCATTATATGTATAAATCAACTTTTCATGCCACCCACTTGCACGGTGCACCAGGGATGGTATATCGGTAAGAAAAATCCTGATTTGCTATATATACTAATTCTATACGTTGCATAACGTTTTACAAATGGTCACAGACTCTCTATGTATGTACAGAAATATCCTTTGAACCATCAGTCAAGGCTGTGATTGGTTGACAATGGCAGGTACCTGGAAACGATCCCTAATTCTACATCCATGCATAATGCACGTAGAGAAGTACATTCGATGTATATCATAAATACGTAACGATTGATAAGTACAGTAATTAACGAATACGAAACAGAACTTTTCGTACACGAGCGAGTACCTGAAAATAGAGCCAAGCGCGACCCTTATGCATAAAACACAGGGAGTAATAGCATATGCCCGAGGCGTAACCTACCCAACCAATCTGACTACATAATACATAACGCTAGATTGGTGCAGCAATTGACCAATAGGAAGCCGAATTTGTTCGTAACAAACGAGTAGTTACGTACCCGAAAATGGCCTCCTACCCCAACCCCTATGCATAATACGCGGAGAGTAGTTTACATGCATGAAAAGAATGTATAAAGGTCTAGAAAATCTTTTGCTGGTCTTCTTTTGTCCTTTAGATGTTGACCCGTCAGGTTGTCGTGAATTCGTCTCTCCTTCGATAGAAAGCATTTATTGGTCAATCTAATTGAAAATACTTGTCGAGTGTCACAATGGCCGGAAGGGAAGTCTACCAATACGACACTGATTTGGAATTCCGTTTGAGTAACAGTCCTAGCTTTTCAGATGTGGATCATCTTTTATGTAAGTACAATTTGAATTAGAGTTATACTTAAGCCCATATGGGTAGGTACTTGGTAATTATTATTAGCGCACATCGGAGTATATAATTTAGACGCTGGCGCTGATACCAACGCATTGATTTTACTTTCTCTAATGATTTTTATTGTATTTGAAGATTCAGATGATGAAGACGAATCCGTGGCTGGCATGGAGGTAGTGGAAGGAGAACCATCATCTGATCCCACAGAGCCAATTTCGCCCTCAATGGAGATAGTCGCCCCTAATGACGAAGTTGGACTAGACGACGACTCGGAGTTGGAATTGGGTTTGAGTCAAAGTCCACCCTTTTCACCGGCGGATCAACTCTTAGGTAAGTACAATTTAAATTAGCACTATAAATACTTAAGACCAAGTTAAATGGGTACTTTGTAAACATTGTTAGCGCTTATCGGAATTGATATGAAAGACGCTTGGGTTGATACCAACGCATTGAATTTACTTTCTCTAATGAGTTTTATTGTATTTGAAGATTCAGATGATGAAGACGAATTCGTGGCTGGCATGGAGGCAAGGGAAGGAGCATCATCTGATACCACAGAACCAATTTCGCCCTCAATGGAGATAGTCGCTCCCAATGATGAAGTTGGACCAAACGACGACTCGGAGTTGGAATTCCGTTTGAGTCGCAGTCCCAACTTCTCAGCGGTGGACGAATTCTTGTGTAAGTACATTTGAATTAGCACTATACTTAAGCCCAAGTTAGTTGGTACTTTTTAAACACTGTTAACTCTTATCGGAATTGATATTAAAGACGCTTGGGCTGATACCAACGCATGACCTTACTTTCTCTAATGATTTTTATTGTATTTGAAATTTGAAAATTCAGACGGTGAAGACGAATTCGGGGCTGGCATGGAGGCAATGGAAGGAGCATCATCTGATACCACAGAACCAATTCCGCGCTCAATGGAGAAAGTCGCTCCCAGTGATGAAATTGGTCCAAACGACGACTCGGAGTTGGAATTCCGTTTGAGTCGCAGTCCCAACTTCTCAGTGGTGGACAAACTCTTGTGTAAGTACAATTTGAATTAGAATTATACTTAAACCCAAATGGGTGCGTGCTTAGTAAATATTGTTAGCGTTTATATCAATTGATATTAAAGACGCTGGTACTGGTACTAACATATGACCTTACTTTCTCTAATGATTTTTAATTATCTTGATTTAGATGGTGAAGACGAAGAGCAACTTGTGGCTAGCTTGGAGGCAACGGAAAGAGCATCAATATCTGGTATCACAGGACCAATACTGCCATTCGTGGACATAGTCGCCACTAATGATGAGCTTGGACCAAATCTCGAGGCTGTCCTTACCCTCCTGGATACCAGTAATGCTGTGGCGGAGGAACCCGTCTTCGACAATCCAATTTCGGGAATCAGGCACACCAGCGACGTTCCCAGTCAAGCAAGAATCGACTATGAGACACATCTGCAACAGCAACAACAACAGCAGAGCACCACCGCAGCAGTCTCCTCATTCTACGTACCAGAACCTGAGCCAGAAGTTGGGGCAGCTGCTGGGCAGGATCAATTCCAAAATCCAACCGATTTTGAGGTCCAGACGCCAATGCTGTATATCTTAGATTTGGAGAAATTTCTCAAAGATTGCGATCCTTTTCGTAGCGGAGTTAGTGGTGATGATTCATCACTTCAACAAAACATTCCGAGTACATTGGAACCTGGTAAGACACCGTTTGTCCTCGTTTCATATTATGGTTCTAATTTTTAGCTCTGTAGCTAATCCCGTCCCTTGGGTCTGTATGTATTTAGGTTCTTCATCAACCCCAGGTATTCTTGGATTGCCAGCCGGCAGTACTTCAGAATTCAACAATTCGACGAGTTTACAGGAGCAGCTACAATTCTGGGAGTCAGATGAGCCAAGAGGCGTTGTTCGGCCATCACCTCCAAAGACTGGTCAACCCTGCGAAGCGGTGAAGAAGAGTCGGAAGCGTCCTACAAAGACGCCTGCTGCGGAGATGCCTGCTCCAAAGAAACGTGCCACAAAGAAGGCGAATAAGAAGGTAAATAACTTTAGTTTTAAGATCGCCACTGAAATGAAAAGCAAATATCCAATGCATATACCTAACGAACTTTCGCACCAATGTGTGCCTGTGGCATTTATCCAAATCCTATACCTAAAATTCATTTCTTGATGTATAGAAGCAATTATCGCATATCTTCAATTAAATCTTGAATTCCTTAATGTTAGGGCAATAGAGAATACATGTATGTAGTTGCATTTGTTGCAGTTATATTGAGTGTAATCATGTCGGTTATTTTGCCAAACTTAATGACGTTTGTTGCCGAGTTGTAGTTAATAATACTGTTTCCTAATTTTAATTTCAGACGCCTGAAGAAAAACGTCGTATAAACGCCATGATCAAAGACTTGGAGAAAGAAAAAGAGGCTTTTACATTTGGCCTTAACTTCTATCAAAAGGAGATCGACAGAGTAAATCGCGAACTTGAAATGAGAAGAGCAAGTCTTCGAGATCTCTAAGACTCCGAAATACTCAACGCCTAAATAATCCAATAATCTTAATTATGTTGTTTGGAGAATGTTCATGAATAAGTATTTGACCTCAACAACTGAAAGCGTAGTACAAGGTACCTGGGTATATATTTAATTTTAATGAACTCAAATGAACAATACCTTACATTGTATAAAACGCTGTTTCAAAAGACTGATGATATCGTTCCATTGAGAGAAAGTCAGTAATAGTTACGTATAAGAACGAAATGATGAACTTAAAAAATTGGTTTTTGTAATGAATTTCAACTTCTGTTGAAAGTAACCTTTAGCGAGCAGAGTATATTAAAATCAGCAATTCAATTGGCTCAAGAATTTTAGGATAAATTATAATACCACGGGAAGAGAATTTTTCTTAATTCAAATTGGATTGGGTTAAATAACTTTGAACTGAGGATTTTTAAAAAAAAAGTTCCTAAAATAGTGCCTAGTGTGTATACTCTAAGATTGCAAGTGCAAATAAACATCCTAATTTTGTCTCACTTTGTGTTATGTTGCTTCGTGTACGCTCAATTTCCGCATCGGTTCCACGTTTCCCCCAACTGTCGTTAACCCATTTGTCGAATTTTGTCATAATATCCTTGGACCTAATATCCGGGCTCATTAAGTTAACCTAAGATAACATAATGCAGGCTTATCTAACCTAATTTGCATTTTGTATTTCGCAAAACATGCTTGAAATGGTTTGTCGACTGCTTTTTAACAGTTATGTTTCGTATGCTGTTTCTTCGCAAAGCCAAAATTTCATGGATGTAGAATTAGTTTCAATCACACTACACATACACACGTCAAATGAATAAATTTTGTCCGGCTAGAATTTGCCGTTTGATTTATTAAGCATATTCAGTTCATATTTAATTTCAAGTTCGGTACAGAAATTTAGGTGCATCATGCTGATGCTGGGAGCAAGTTTAGTCCTCGTACTCGTCTTCCTCATCGTCGTAGTATCCTTCATCATCGTCTTCTTCATCGGCGGCATCCGCGGTCTGGAGCTGAACTTGGGACGGACGGTAGGCCAGAACTTCCGTGCGATTGGTCCAGTTGAGAACCGGGAGAGATCGATTAGTCCGAACTTCCTCGATCTTGTCAACGTGGTCGTCATGCAAGTCTTGGTAGCGAGTGGTATAGCCCTGCTTCTCTTGGTCGGACAGTTCCTTCCAGAGGTCCGAAGCTTGGCGAGAGATGTCCGCAAACTCATCTCTGCGACCACGACCAGCAGCTTTCTCACGCTACAATTGAATTAAAAGTAAAAATTAAATTAAATTGAAATCCTGGTTGGCGACAGGACACATGGCGGCTTGAGACTTACCGTCCAAATTTCTTGGAGGAAGAGCCCGTAGTTGGTTGGAGGTCGCTTCAAGTAATCCTTCTGGCTTTTCCAGACAGCCATTTCCCGTTCGTAGCGATCACGGTCACGGGTACAAGCCTTCTCCAACTCGGCACGCTCGGTCTTGCTGACCTTCTTCCAGTCCGCAGCAGCTTGGAGAAATTTCTCACGAGGACTCAGCTAAAGGATCAAAATAACGACAATGCGTCAACGGTCAGAATGGAGGATCAAGCTTCAACGGTCAATCAATGATGATTAGAAGGTTGGAGTACTTACCTTCGAGTTCCGGTTCCGCTCGTAGAACCCCTTGATAAACAACGTGTACGGGGAGTTGGCCTTCTTGGGCCGGTTCGGCAAGAGCTTATTGAAGCCATGGTTGGACTTTGAAGTCTTTTTCGTAAACATGTCGGTGTTTTTCGTGTCGTTTCTATAGAAACGCAAAAAGTGTGTTTCTCATGGCAATATATTAAATTCTCTGCATTCAGCTCAGGTTGGCAGCATTCTATAAGCAGGTTTAAGCATTGATGGAATCCCTTTCATGAATTACTGTTTTAAGATACCAAGCAAGGTATATATTCATATTTTAAAACATTTCGTAAACTTAATGGGTAAAGCGTCATCGAAGAAAATCATGGTTCCGGTTGTAATTCGTAATTAATATGTGCTTACACCAGATATGTAAGACTTTCGTATGAATCTTTGTTAGCTCATGACACCGTTAATGCATCAAATTAAATTGATATTATACTGGGATCTGAGATCATATGAATAGATGACCTAGTAATAATTGTTTAGTGTTTAAATATTAGAAATAACTGGACATGGCTGTGCTTTGAGGTAATACAATGACGTATCTTATAGATAGCAGATAGGGAGGAAGCTCTCAGAAGTTTGTACATATGTAACTATTAATTCATACATTTCCAGCAGCGTCCCAAATCCAAAATAGCTCCATTTAAACCAAGCATGCTGCCTGAATGTGTATATTAACGTGAGGGTGATTAGTGGCGATTAGCCAAAACCAATGCTACACAGTGTTATGGGCTTCCTTCCACATGCCTGAGTGTCAGACGACCACTACTTAACTCAAACTCAATAATATTTAAATCTGTAAACCCTCTTCAGAAGATAAATCAGCTGATAATACATTTGACAAAACAACCTATTTATTAGTTTGACAGTCTTATTCAAGAGGTACAAGACTGGAAAATCACTGGAAAACTGTCCGTGCTTCAATAAGCTTGAAGTGTTTAATTATTCAATTCAACACAATGGCTCGAGCTAGTCGACATTCCACAAGTACATTGTAAAGTAAATACTTGATATTTGATTGATAATTGATAATCAGTAGGTATATTATTGTCATTTCTGTTAACAATAGTGTGTGCCGGTGACTTCCATTTAGTACAACTTGGTTCATCGGTAGAGAGCCACGGTTTTAACATGAAAGCTGACGGTACGTTTTATTAAGGCAAAAATAGGTTAACGCCATTACGTTTTTGAATTTAATGCACAAAATTATATTATTACATTTAACAGTGAAAGCTGTCACTTGGCTGATCCTCTTGACTCTGATTTTCAATGGGGGTACTGCTAAAAGGATTCCAACATTGCACGCTTCGAAACCCAAGCTTGCCGAAGGAAATGCTTATCCAATTATTTGGTCTGCAGAAGGTATTTACGTTTGTCGTTTTAACTTCCAAGGAATAGCAATACGATACTTGTTTTGTAAGGTAGTATTTAATTAAATAATAATTATGTAAAGGTAGTACACAGTTATCCGGACTTCTAGGCATTGCATTGCCTGAATCAGTTGGTTTATCCACAAACTGTGACCCTGGCGAGGCCAGTGAATGTCATGAGTATGGTGATTTTGCTCAATTGTTAATTACGCACAAGGCTGATGGTTGTTCAAGGATTGAGTGGAAGTCTACTTTTGCTAAACGACTGGAAGATTGCTTTGATTTGAGCGAAGGAGCTCATTGGTAAATCATTTACAACGATATATTGCTCGTATACTTGAGAGTAGCTCAATTACGATTTCGTATGTGTTCAGGTATGGAGGTGGCGAGACTTATTACCAGGCTTGGCCGATCGAGCGTGAAACTCGACCGGAAGCTCCAATGGTCACTGGAGATTCACTGGCCAGCCATGATTCGTACGGAAGCTTGACCGAAAACTACTGGCTTGTTTCGACTGGCGTTTCAATCAAAGTTGACGAAGACACTCCGCTTTTCATTAGATAATTCACGTCAAAGAAGACTCAACATCTAAATTTTTGCCTTTTTGGTTAATTATCTAACTGGAATTAATATTTTAAATAGGCTGGGGTTCAGTTCATGCAAATAAAGTATGTTTCGTGGCCAAGTACGAATTTCCATATCATGTCCAGGACGAACTTCATCTTCGCTATGACGTCTGTGCGGGGAAGGACATAAAGACAATTCACCAAAAGGCCCTTCAAGACACTGTTATTGATAAGCCAACAGGATTACCGGATGAGATCATGCTCCTTCGACCGTTCTGGTCCACTTGGGCTCAGTACAAGGAGGATGTAAATCAAAGTATTGTGCTCGAGTTTGCACAACGAATCAAAAGTGAAGGCTTCGAACTGAGTTCACATGTTGAAATTGACGATGATTGGGAAACATGCTACGGTGAAGCGGTTTTTAATCCAACCAAATTTCCAGATGTTAAGGGTATACATCGATTAATTACCTGTGCAAATTCTTGCAAAGGCATCGTACATACTGGTATTCCTAGCGTTACTAAATTCCAAGTCTTTTTTGTAGCTATGGTCGATGAAGTTAAGGCTTTGGATATGAGAGTTACCTTATGGATTCATCCGTTCATTAATATTGGTAAATCGAATGACATCTTGAACAATGCATTTATCTGCAACATGCGATCAGTATCGCTGGGCTTGTAAATTCGAGCGTGTTTGTGGATTTCTAATCATTATTTGTGCTTCAGAATGTCCATCATTCCTCGGTGCGGTAGAAGCCGGGTATTTCGTGAAGGATCAGAAAGGTAAAACCGGAATCACGTCATGGTGGCAAGGATCCAATTCAGGAATCGTTGATTTTACGAATGAGGCCGCTACTGAATGGTGGAGAGCTCGGCTGGAACTCCTTCGAACTGAATTTGGAATCGATTCTTTTAAATTCGATGCTGGAGAAACGAATTGGCTTCCTGCCTCAGTTCAATTGACGGGAGATGACAAGCTTCAGCCTAATCTATATACCACTAAATACGTTGAAGCAGTGTCGTATTTTGGTGGATTAATTGAGGTTCGGAGTGGACATCGGAATCAGGTACTATTACCATAATGGCTGAACTTGTAATTTAGTTTGAAATTACAGGCAAATTCTAATTTCTGATTTGATATTCCAGAATTTGCCGATATTCTCAAGAATGCTGGACAAAGACTCGAAGTGGGGCTATGATAATGGGTTACAATCACTGATTCCCACTTTACTGCATTTCGGAATAGTCGGTTACCCGTTCGTGTTACCTGATATGATCGGTGGTAATGCTTATGGGGATAGGCCGTCGGCGGAGTTGTACGTTCGTTGGATGCAGGCTAATGTATTCATGCCTGCCGTTCAATTTTCTATCGTCCCGTGGGATTATGACGCTGGCGTAAGTGTTTGAAATCAGTTCACTAAGCCACTAAGCCTGAATAAACGGATTGTATACATATATACATATATGGTTTATACCAAATGTCAATGCGGAAACTGATGCAACTTTTTGACTTATTTGAGAAACGTACTGAACTATTGTATTTCTATTTTAAAATCGGCGTTTGATCATTTTAGGTTGTTCAAATATGCAAAGACGTCCTCGCCTTGAGAGAGGAATACAAAGATAACCTTTATGCAGCTGCCAATGAAGCCGTACTCGATGGAACCCCAATAAATCGTCCCCTGTGGTGGCTGGACCCTACTGACGCAGAGACCTTCTTGATTGACAACGGTATAGGATTAGTTTGAATTTTTAATTTGAAAAGTCAATTGTAAAAATTTCGATACTGAATTCATGTGGTTTACAGAATACTTGCTCGGAGATGACATTTTGGTCGCACCGGTTGTCGTCGAAGGTGCAGTTACCCGAGATATTTACTTCCCGCTCGGTTCATGGGTTGCTCAAGATGGAGCGGTTTATGATGGTCCACTCTGGGCTCGGGATTATCCAGCTCCTTTAAATACATTGCCATTTTTTGTTAGACAGACTAAGAAATTGAACCAAAAGCAAGAAAATAATCAAATTACTCGTTAACTTTACGTAAATCGATTCGGATTTGACGTAACTTCAAATTCAAATGTGAATCTTTAGAGCTGTACATAGTAAAAATGATTTGTCTTACTATACTGATCTCTAATGCTTTTAAATTATTTAATTTTTGTACGACAAACTATTCTTCCTAAGGAAAATTGCGCGGCGATAAACCAGAAATTTTACTTAAGCAAGGTATACAGATTAAACCGAATCTAAATCCGAATATTTCAGAACAATAGCTTCCGTTGTGCTCCTCGCTGAACCCTAACCTGCTCCATTAAAGGGAATTTGGCACGGAAAAAAGAAGCCGTAAACTCATCATCAAATACACAACACTATTTATAAAGTCCTCGTTCTACACATGGCTTTGACTAAATAAGTTTTTTTCCAAGCCAAGAGCTTGTCTGACGCATTGCCAAAATCGGGTTGTTTGAATCTTAAATCTTAAGGCTATTCTCATGGTATGAACATATGGGGAGTCTCGTAATGTTAGCTAATGGGTAACGGATGCCTAAGACTATTCCGTACGTATTTGATTTCATCGTCGAATATGAAGGGTAGCGCCTTTACCCTGAACCATGGTTTTTCCATTAACCAATACGAAATACCGCCAAAATTCAGAATATGAGAATAACCTTAACCCATGACGTCATATATTCGCGGCTCCTGCTTCTGCTGCACCTCCTGACCGATATTTCCGCTTACCCTGACTTCATTTTATTGAAAGCTTGTCTTGAATCTATTCGTGTCTTGTATTCTTATTATCTCAATTCAGACAAGTTTGTATTTACAATTTAATTGAAATCCCAAGTTTGAAAAATTGAGTGAAGATGGAGAGTAGCAACCGTGTCAACAAAAATACGACAGCTCTGGCACTGGATTTATTTGAGAAGTTTTCAACTGCCAACTCATTTCAATCAATTCTCTCACACTTCCGTGAACTTTGTGGAGTAATACAAGTTTTACCCAGTCCTTTTGAAAAGTTTTTCCCTGTGATAAAGGTGAGTGAGTGAGTCGGGAACCTTTGTGGCTACATGTGTACCAATGCCTAAAACATGCTGGTTTGGTTTCTTTAATTTTAATACCTTGGATTCTGCATATAGGAAACGCTGGTGTCCAATGAAATGAGAGAATTACTGGCGAAATATGAGAAAAGAGCGTCCTGCAAGTACTACAACAATGGAAGAGCTTCTCGTGGAACAAATGTAATTTTGTTAATGCTTCAAATTTTGAAAATTCTCATGCATTAGTATTCGAGTTTCTCAATTAATCTAATTTTTTACGGTTAAAATAAATTTAAATTACTGATAATAAAAAATAATAATATTCGGTTAAAACGTTCAGCTACATGCTTTTTCTTGGAGATAAAATCGTGTTTCATTTACTCATTGCAAAGAATTGATATCAACCATGAAATTCCAAATTAAATTATATTTTCCTCCAAATTAGGTTTTAATAATTGGAGCGGGTCCATGCGGCTTGAGAACAGCAATAGAAGCCCAGTTCTTGGGTGCCCGAGTCCTAGTTCTTGAAAAACGAAAGGAGTTTTCCCGTAAGAACGTTCTACACATCTGGCCTTTTGTGATCACGGAGCTGAGAGCACTTGGAGCCAAAAAGTTTTGTCCTAAATTCTGTGCTGGTTCAATTGACCATGTCAGTATTTGTCAGCTTCAGTGCATTCTCCTAAAAATTGCACTACTTCTCGGAGTCCAAGTTCAAGAAGGCACTGAGTTCCAAGATCTCTGTTCTCCTCAATCCGAATCCGAAGGCTGGAAAGCCACAGTTTCACCTGGAAACTTGGATTTTTCATTTGATGTGATCATTGGGGCGGATGGGAGACAGAATATTCTACCGGGATTTAAGAGGAAGGAATTAAGAGCTAAATTAGCCATTGCCATCACAGCTAATTTCATTAATCGTCGCTCAGCGGCTGAGGCCAGAGTTCAAGAAATCAGTGGAGTTAGCTTTATTTTCAAGCAGGCTTTCTTCCAGGATTTATGTGATGAAACTGGGATTGATCTGGAGAATATTGTGTACTACAAGGATGAGACGCATTATTTTGTGATGACAGCTAAGAAACAGAGTTTACTTGGGAAAGGCGTTCTGAAAGAGGTACATTTAATTGCTTTTTATTACTTGTGACTTATACCGATACAAACGGGTAAGCCCAAGGAAAGGAGCCATCTGAATATTTAAAAATTGTTGAAATTTTAATTATTTATTAGAATTTTTCTGAAACGGCGGATTTACTTGCACCTGAAAATATTGATGCTGAAGCACTCCAAGCTTATACGTTGGAAGCCGTCAATTTTGCAACCGAAGATCAAATTCCAGATCTAGAATTTGCTCTGAATGCACGAGGGCAACCGGATGTCGCCATCTTTGATTTTACCACAATGTATGCCGCAGAGAATGCGTGCCGAGTGATTGAGCGTAATGGTTGTAAGCTGCTGCTTGGTCTTGTTGGGGATAGTCTGCTCGAGGTCTGGTTCAAAAAATTGATTAATCATACGCGTAGATTGCTGTTATTGATAATTATAATCAAGAATTTTTAAAATACAGCCATTTTGGCCAACGGGATCAGGCTGTGCAAGAGGTTTTTTGAGTGCCATGGATGCAGCTTGGATGATTCGAAGTTGGAGCATGGAAGATGATGTGCTAGAAGTGTTGGCGGAACGAGAAACCATTTACAGACTCCTCGCTCAAACGACACACGAGAATTTGAGCAAGGATCATGTCAATTACACGGTAGATCCTCAGTCGAGATATCCTAATTTGGTCCTGGGTACCGTTAGACCGGGTCAGGTCAAAGCGCTCTACGACACTGACTCTGGAATAGGAGGCGAAACTAAGAAATCCCTGCCGAAACCGGTACCTGAAACAAAGGTTAATCGAAATAAACCGGTATCACCAGCACCGAACCTGAAAAGAAATATGAGCTTAAATTTGAGAAATGCTGTTCCAAGAAGTACTTCTGGTAAATTGTTTTAAAAGTATTCTTAGTATATGTGAACAGTATTTTTAAAATATTGTGATATTCCAGCTACGGATTTGCAATCCGGCATGAGCGTAGATGGGCTAATGTGTTGGATTCAAGCAGTAGTTCGCCATTGTGGAATTGAAGTGAGTGGAATCCATGACTTATTTGTTCGTGGTGAAGCACTGTGTGCTCTGGTTCATTGCTTCCGTCCTGATCTCATTCCTGAATTTCCATTTCCGCCTGAAATTGAAGATGGAATTGAAGAGGAAGATCGAGCTGTTTTTCGTAACCAAATTGCCTTTGATTTTCTTCATCAAGAGTATCAATTACCTTATGTGAGTAGTCAAATATATAACAATTCATACCTTTATCTGAATTTTACTTAACCTATACGTCTATAACTGTTAGGTTATCTCAGGATATGATTCTGTGGAGTACACGTCGAAGCATTTGGAAGAATTGGTCAATTATTTGAATAAGGTTTACGAAATATTTACAGCTCAAGTAAAATCGGTGGCTACAAGTCAACCGAATGTTAATTATACTGTAAGTGGATCAGTTGCATTAAAATATTACCTAAGTCGAAATACCGATTTACCAGAATTAATTTTCTATAGAACACGGAGATATGTGCCAAGAATAAAGCAAAGTCAGATAGAAGGGCGCCGGATTCATCACGGAAAATAAATCGATCAGCTACAATGTCAGCCATAGATTCCAATAGAAACCTAGGTAAGCATTAATGATGTCAGGATTAAAGTTAATTTGTGAGGAATAGATGTTAAGGTATTCCCATTTCAGTGAAACCAGTTCGAAAGCCTGGTGAATTTGGACAATCTATCCTCAAACTTCAGAATCGGTTTAACGGATCGGGATTTAATGGGAATGGGGATGAAAATCGAAGAACAAATCGGGAAATAGACGACCTGCAAGATTTAGCGGAATTCCGGTTAGACAATGTAAGTAGTAATTAAAATAATTACCCCTACAACAGCAGGTTCATGTCAGCCCCTGAGTTTCTATGTATTTTTTTTATTGCGGCACAGGAGCGACGCCTTAGACGGCTCAAAGACGCGGATAAATGCAAGGCAAAAGCTCTCCAATTCATTGCAAAGGTCAAGGGTCGCCGAGCCGAAGAGGATAAACTGGCCATGGCATCACGGCGTGTGCAAGCTGTGCGAAGTATCAAAGCCATTTATGTCGCTGAATCCGAACCTGCACCTCAATCCGCGGATTTCTCAACCGTTCATCAGGATGACTTCTTCAATGAGTACAATATGAGGTTATGGAGAAAATCCGTGCCCACCATTGGAGAAAGGCGTGAGAAATTGGAAAATGTATTTGGGCCAAATTTACCGTCGGTGAGTTTAGTTAATTTTTAAACGTATAATTATTTGGTGAAATATCCTAAATTAGGTGATTTGTTTGAGCATGTCTTGCTCCCTGTAGAAAAATACACAAAAACCCAAGGTCCAAGCAGAGCCTGTCATTCCTCTTATGAAATCATCAACTGAATCTTGTGTAAAAGTCAATAAGGAAGATTGGGTTATGAAACTACTCGCTGAAAAATTCGGTGGCTCAGGGAATTCCGCCAAATGTCAGGATGAGCCTTCCCAACCGCTTCCATCCGTTAATAAGAATTTACCGGTGAAAATCGAATCAAACCCAAGCTCTAGCCATTCCAAAAAAGTTCGAAACGAAAAAGCTGAAAAAAATATCGCTAGCCGAACACAGATCCCAGAACCCTGTTATTATGCTGCAACAACAACAACCACTTCCAGTACCTCCTTCATTGCTAATACACTTCCTAGAGTCGAATTCGAGGAGCATAATGTAAGAATTGACTAGGCATTGCATTTAAAAATTACCGAATTTACGATCAATTGAATTAACTAATCTGTACAATATTTTTCAGTTATATGAATCTTCAAATCATGATATTGGTGACACCCTGGAGGAGGTGGATGAAGAAACGCTTGCTCAGCTCGATCCAGAAGAATTGAAAGCACTGGAAGCATGGTCAGGGAAATACTTGTAACAAGATATTGTTTATTCATTTGATATTTACTTCAACTTGTCAAAGTCCTCGTTTCATACGAATATTGAATAAACGTGGAATGAATATTTATCGACAGTAAAACATCTGGTGTTTAGGTCTCTCAGTAAAACTCCGATCTGCTAATCTAGTACTGTAGTTTGTATAACAAAACCCTGTAATATCAAACGTCGTTGATTTAAATAACTCACAAATCACCGAAACGAGAAGTTCTCTCCGTTTTCTTGAAACCTGCTGTGCTGCTGCGATTGTGATCAGACTCCAACGAATTCGAGTCGTTCCCCCTTGCGCTGAAGGATCGAAATCCTATCCAAAAATCTTCGTAAGATCAGGCTGTGTGGATTCCAGAAACCAGATAAACGGCGAAACTAGTAACTTCATGTGCCACCTGTGTTCCCACATGGGATCCAAGCCTTGATCAGCAATCTATCGTTGCTCCACCTGACCTTGTTACTCTTACGGCTTTGGCTTCCGAACTTTTGCGAATCCTTTGGATTTGTTTCTTGGTACTTTACCTGAATCCAGGTTGCTTGGTGAATCAGAAGTTGCTGTAGAAGCTTCAACATTCGGGTGAGGGTCTAGATTCAATTTCAGAGGTTTCAACAGCTTGGTACTTCTCGGTGCTCGTACAATTATAGCGTTAGAGTTGACTAGGAGCTTGGATTTCTGGAAAATAGACGCTGCTGGTATCCCAGTCGTTGATTCGGAAATTAGCGGTGGTTCAGCTTTGGGCTTAGAAGTTACCGGTGGGAGCTGATCGCTAGGCTTAAAAGTTACACGGAGTCGCGGTTTAGGCTTCGAAGATACCGTCAGTAGCTGATCGTCCGGCTTCGTTCGCTCCAAAGTTATCGGGGGTGACTGATCGTTGGGCTCCAAAGTTACCGGTGACTCTGTTTCGGGCTTCGAGGTTACCGGTGGTTCAGTTTTGGGCTTCAAAGTTACCGGTGATTCAGTTTTGGGTTCCAAATTTACCTGTGACTCTGTTTCGGGGTTAAAAGTTACCAGTGGTTCCGTTCCGGGCTTCGGAGTTACCGGTGGTTCCATTTCCGGCTTCGGAGTTACCGGTGGTTCAGTTTCGGATTCCAAATTTACCAGTGACTCTGTTTCGGGTTTAACAATTACTGGTGGTTCCGTTTCGGGCTTCGAAGTCACCGGTGGTTCCATTTCCGGCTTCGAAGTTACCGGTGGTTCAGTTTCGGGCTTCAAAGTTACCGGTGACTCTGTTTCTACCTTCGACAGGGATTCTGCGTCTGAATTTGCCCGTGTCTCGTTTTGTCGCGGTAAATTTTCTGGTACGACAATATTTGGCTCAGCAAACCGCCTGGTTCGCCGGAATCTTAGCGCATTCCTTACTACGGTCATCTTCAAATCTGATCGTCTTGGCTGATTTTTAAAAAGGTCAAGTTTCAATTTATCATCTGCTAGCTCCAAAACTTCAGTCTGAAGTGCTGCGGATAATTTCTTCTTTTCTGAGGCCTCTGCTGCGTCCGGTTGTAATTGATTGACGTTACTGTCCTTCCTAGAAAATCCTAGCATATTGTTCAGAAACTTGGCTACTCTCTGGACATTGACTCTATCCACCGGCATTTTGCTTTTCGTATTGATGTGGTCATCTGGCGTGGAAATAAAGCTGGGTGGTATCCAAGCTCGCTTTGAATCTGATTTGGTTCTAGTCTTCTTGGGAAGGTCTGTAGAGGGTTTTTTAGGCTTCTTTACTTTAGCCTTGGGTTTCGATGATTTTTTTCTAGCTGTTGTTTGACTCGAATACGGAACTTGAGTTTCCGTGGGTAAACTGTCCGGAATTTCTGGTGGTGCATTGAGATTTTCAGATTTATCGTCTACAGGCGTTTCTGTGGGTAAAATATCCGGAATTTCTGGGGGTGCATTGAGATTTTCAGATTTATCGTCTACAGGCACATGCTCCTCAATTTCGGCCGTTTGTTCGGAGTTGTCCATTTCCTGTAAAGCCGAACAAATGTACAGTAACTTTTTACTTTCATTCTTACCTATTTAAATTGCATGTATCAATATTCTGAATGGCGTTCATTAATGTGACTAAAGTTCAACCAAAAATCGCCGGATGTAATCACAAATGTAAATGTAAATATAATAACACCCATTCCCTGTAGACTGCAAATTACCCATTTTCCACCGGAGTACATGTTTTATTTAGATAAATGTATACCAGGAAGCATTAGCTGATTCCAAAGTAAACTTACTAATATTTCCGTGTTGTTCTACCATGTTAAAAGCCACGAGATCTAGAAACTTCAGCCGAGCACAATCGCATAAAACATTTCTTAGATTTTCATAAAAATGTTGTCTTCAGCCAAGCAGTTTTTTTAACTCACCAGTTTTAAATTCAAATGTCTTTGTTTACCAAAATTTGAATTATTATCCCTGCAAACAGGCTATCCCTAGGACGCCTTTACGAAGTATTTATCTGGAGCATTATTTTCATTTGGTGATGGTAGTAAAAAGTTTATATTCGTGAACGGCTTTCACCTGAACGCCAACCCCGCCATCCAACAGCAGAAAACTCATTCTCCGGGCTTCAGAAAAGAGAGCTGTTCCCATCCAATTTCAAGTTACCAGCAGAGCCAAACAACGTGAAAGCTTACTCAACTCTATGTCTCAAATTTAAGTGAAAGCTTTGCAGATGGCCTATGGAGTTCGTTGGAATTTCATCTAACTTTCTGAACTTTCTCCACGTTAAATTGTTTTATGCAAAAGAAAGCAGCGCAGTCACCAAACGACGCCGTATATTCTGGTGCCAAAAGTCGAATTAGTTAATTGGTATAACCATATGTATTATGCGCTTGAATAGTTTTACCATTTTTCGAACGAGCCATGTAACGTTAAGTAAATCGCGACAGTTAATTTCAATCTGAATTTCACACTTGAGCTCATCCTGATTTTTGACTCCACGCGTGAAAAAATAAGTGTAGAAATTTAACATATAATCGGAACAAAAAACTTGCTTTTCAGCAGCTTGGAACCAGAAGGTATGCTTCACCACATATCTATCTGTTCGGCATTTATAAAAGAAAATTGTCGGCAGACGGACGGAAAGGGTCATCCCTGTAAATCCTCTGGTCTACTACTTCCCTAGGACTTTCTGCCTTGCTTTAAATATATTAAAAAAGTTCTAATCAGAGAAATTATCCTAATTAGGTCGAGACAGACAGTAATTGTTTTTCCGATAAAAAGTTTGAAGATCTTCGTCCTTTTCTCAACGACGACGGAGGAAACCAGGAGGAAAATAGGTTAATAAGTCTTGTGAGCCCATTGTTTCCTTCTTTTGGAAAATTAAATTAAATTCACTTTGGAAATCCTCACTCCCATTCTCTATTCACACGGAGGAACGGGGTATTTGGCTGAAGAGTGCAGAGACGGGAAAAAGTTTGTTTTCTGGACTAGGCTTCCAGCCAAGACTTCTTTCCAAACTCTATTTCCTCATTTTTGACTCTCACTCCTATCCTTACCCCTTTTGTCTGTGTGAAATGAAGCATTCAGGATGAAAAACTAGAGTAATTACGCAGCAGAATCAGCCAACCCAGTCCAGTAGCACTAGGTTTATTCTAGTAGAATTTTCGATAGTCCGTGATGCCCACTTTTTAGACCGGAAGGGGTTGATGAAATGATATGCAATCGGTGAATTTCTTTCGAAAGCCAGCAACATTTTCACGTAATTGTATCAATGAATTTGGTTTGCAACCTGCTTACCTATGACATATTATTATTATGAAATATGAAAGAGTGTGAAATACGAAGCCGTTCAATATATTCTTTGTAAAGACTTATAAGTAATATACGATAATGCTCAGATCGACGTTAAGCTGCAGTAATGCTAAACGGGCTATTTGGATGGAGTGAAATGTAAAAATAAAAAAAGTTGTGCCTTCAATATTCTTATTTAGTCCCACACCGACTTCGGTTCCAACTGAACAGGTTTACATAGAGATTTCGCTTTCTTGATCATTTCGACGTTTTTTTTCTTTAAATAAGTCGAAACAAAAGAAGTCCTGACCTATTATTTTAATAAAAAAGTATAATATACCCTAACTTAAATTAGTGCAATGGTTTAGCGGCGCGGCGATCTGGGTGACCCGACACTGAACTGAAATCAGAGATAATGACATTTACAATTGTGAAATTGATTCATAATTGGGAATTCCTCCTTTATACTGTAATTTATTGGGAATTTATTGTGCCCAATAAATTGGGATTTGTACAATATGTTTCCTAAAGATTTTGACATAAACTACTGCACAATAGATGTTAAAATAGGACAAATTTAATCTACATTTCCTTTTGTATTTAAAAGTGTATATTAATTTTACTGTATATAAACCACATCGGATCGAACTGCCGGAAGCAGGATTTTTTAAACACGAAAAGGAGAGTTTTAGAGTGAGAAAGTGTCTTGCCTGGAGATATATGGGGAATAAAAATAAGGGCTGTTGGAGCTGGAGCCTAAATCCATTTGAGGCAGGAGAAGCAGAAGAAGAAGAAAAAAAGTTTTTTGAAGGCCTTTCACTGGATAAAAAGAAAGGAGAGAAAATTAGGTGAGACTGCTATGTGGTGGGATAGTCAGTTCAGTGTTGGATCTTGGACCCTCCGACATGTCCGGATCCACAAGAATCTTCCCAACTCAACTCTGAGCTGAATTCTAAATCAAGGAAGAAAGGCACATAGGAATTAAGTTATGTTTCTCCTCATCTAGACACACAGAATTTGGAAAATACGGAATACAGGCGAAGGGAGGCATCTATCTGGGCTACCGCAGGCTTTCATGACCTACCTAATTACGGAAGCTGAACTACAGACAGACCGCACACTTGTCATCCCATGTCTGACCAAGAATTAAATATGCAATAATTTAATTTCAAAATTCTATACAAAACCGGCTTCTATGCTTCTCAATGTCGATTTAAGAAGCTTCTAGTATTTGAATATTTGCGCTCCAGGGCTCCAGGTATTCGACGGAATACACAGCTTCGAGAGATGGAACTGTTTCGTAGCCCGAATATACATAACATAGTAGATAATGCATCTTTTATAGGCTGCGATAATTCCGGTAGCTAAACCGCAGATATGTTCGTACACTCAGTTATCCGATGACAATCTCAGACAAATTAATGCCAGGCATGTTATTTTACACAGAGTCCGCTAACGAGGCTATTATGAAATTGCTATTTATTTACCATTTCATTGTACCTAGACAATCCATGTGCATACATGAGTTAAATCTATGTATAATGCTAATATTTTTCAGATTAACTGGTTGAGTTGAGTCTGGAGTTATAATAGGAACCTTACTAGCCAGCTCGAAAGCTCTGTGACATGGCGGCAGGCAGAGTTCAGGCCAGACCAAAGACCCTTCCCAAAACCAGCGGCATTCTGTTGAGTCAGTGCTGATGATGGGTTTAATCTTCTGGCTCAGGCCGAGCACAAGAAGGTGAGGATTCCGTCGAGTATCCCCTTACTTAGCATTTAGCATTAGGCCCAGTGTCAATATTAGCCTAGATCCTTCAGCCCACCTATATACGGGTTTTCTCGACTCGTGTAGTTCTTCGTCATTTGGGATCCAGTAATTTGAACTTTAAACTTGAGATCTGCATGTTTTTACCAACTTCAAAACATTTCGGCGCACGTAGATTTCTGTTTGGTAGTATGATGTTTGCCTCCTTCATTTTAACATTTAGGATAAAAGTATGCAATTTGTCGAATTGGGACAAAAATCAAATAAACCACACCCAATTGACTATGAATTCTTGAAGCTTACATGGCACGAGTCTATCCTAGCTTAAATTTCAGTAAAGGATCCATATACGCTAGGCTAGACTGTCACTGGAGCTGGAGCCTATGTCAGGCTGAGGAGGTAAGGACTATGGGGACTTAGCCCATTTCTCGGCGTTCGTACTTCCTTCTTCAAAGGAAATTCCTGCTGACTCCCCATTTAAAATGAGGATGGAAGGGAAAAAAACTGTGTGGAATGCCAAATCTTCATCTTTATTATTTCTCTTTTTTTCAATTTTTCTCTCATCTTCCGGCCAAAGAGAAGGATTTAAAGTTCTGTAAATGACTAGGGATGCGATTTCATATATTTCTCAAATTCTTTCCATGAACGATCTTTTAGATCTTATATACTTTCTTATAGACTTTCTTACAGTGAAAGTGAAAGCTACGTATTGGGTCACAGAGTCTGGAAGCAGCTCTACCTACACCCTAGCTATTTGTTTGCTATATTAGAATTTTATTTTGACAGAAATCCGTTAATGCATGTTGAAATTGTATACCTGGAATGGCTACAGCTATGATTCAAAGCGTCCTGGAAGATTAGTATTTTTCACCTTAAAAATTCGGTAAAATGTGGTAAAATGGAAAAAAGTTGGGTTCAGTCTGATTACTGTAGATAATAAAAACATTTTTGAGACAATTTTTTTGTCAAAAATATGAGAAGATAACTTAAAATGCATTGGTTTACTAGATTTTAGGTAAAAACTGCTTGGTTTCAAGACGATTTTTAACAAACATGATTAATTCCAGCTAGAATTAACGGGAGTACCTGCCGACAACAAAGCTTAATCTCCTGGATCTCTCTGCACTACGGCAGCTTGGTATTAGATTGCCTGTATTTGAATTTGAAAAGAATTTCGTGAATACATTGAATCCATTTGAGGCGGAGTATCATCTCCAGAGTGGAAGCATTTGTAAAAATCAGCATAGGAAAATTCAATCCCGAATGCAGAATTTCTCTACTTTCTCCGCTTCACGTGGTTGGCAGGGGAAATGAGAGCGGAAGCTGGCTAAAGATTATCGATACAGGACACTGACGTGAATTCAGAGAGAGGAAATAGAAAAAAAATATCTTAGAGATACCCAAACCGAAAAGAAAAAAGGCTTTGACTGTGTGTTTACTAAGCGAATACTGGCAGTATCTCTCTGAAGTACCGCGTTATCGCGGAAATTCGTTGGCGAGCTCAATTTTTTTCTACTTCTTTCAAGAAACGAGGCAGGATTGAATTTGATCATGTAGAAAATGAGTATTGATATATATATATATCGCCAAGATCTCACAAACTCAAGATTTAAGGCTGGCATTATGTTACAGCACCAGCACGTCTTTTAAAGGGACATATAAGTAGGCTACAGTCAAGGACAGATTGAGCAGGACCCATTATGATTTGGAATATCGTAGTCAAGATTTATGACTGATGCGATGCGGCAGCTAGCAGCGATGTAAATATAGAATGCAAAAAATTTAGAAAAATTGAAACCGTTTGAAAACGGGTGTGTTTTCAATTTGAACTGAAATTGGATCTTCGTATGATTCCGAATCGGTGTCATTCTTATTGCATTTGGTTTGTGTGAACAAGCTCCATTTACTACATTGTTTCCGAATCTTTACAGAAGAATAAAACTCGGTTTTTTTGCTTTGACTCCTATCAGGGATTTCTATTACAGTTTACTCCCAATCAGTTATGGGCTGACTACTACGGAGTTTAAACATAAACATTCCATTTCCTTGGGCCTATAAGCTTTTGTCCTGGTCTTGGAAGATGTATTCTGTATTGTATCATCATGAAACATGTATTCATTGGTAGGAAGGAAGGAAGAGCTAATGGCATTATTATTTCCCTTCTCTTCCGCATCTTCCCGGGTTTACTTTTATGAGGGTAGTAAATAAAGAAATCGGTTACTTAGAATAATAGGAACATAAACTGTCTCTGAGGAATAGCACGAAAGAGAGAGCCCATAAAAATTGAGAATATTCAGCTCTTTCTTCGGAGTTCTACGTCAATTTGGTTAGGACGTCTCAGCAACATCGAATACCTTCACCCCATTTTTAGAGATTTTCATATCTTTATGTAAGAAATAATTATATTAATATGTGAGCAGGTTAGTATATGTTTTTGATCGGGATCATTATTGTTCCTAAGATTTTTCGTCTTTTCGGAAGGTTATACTTTGCAAGAATGCTTCAAACCGAATAGAAATACAGAATTGGTTATCTCGTAATTGATTTTGATTGTAGATAACGAACAGCAACTTAGTTGACGGTGATGCTTCTTGATATTCTCAAGATGTCGAATCGTATTCGACATTAAAATCGTATTCGACATTCAAATCGTATTACATAACTTTATTTTTTGGGGTATTTTAGCATGATATTTCATGATTTAACATTAAATGATCTTGTCCGAAGAGACAAAGGGTTTAATTGCACTTCCCCGTGTATTTAGTACTTGACCGAAACATATTTTTTCTTGATTTTGCTAACCAAACATTATTTGACCAATAATTTGACAAAACAGCTTCAGAGCTCAAGTGGTCGTCAATATTACGTTCAGAACCGCCATTTACATTTTCAAATAATTAACTTAATAAAATAATATATTAAAAAAAATTATACGAGATGTACACTGCCATCTTGGTCTGAAGTTGGAAGCTTTATTTTATTACCTGAGCCCCCTGAGCCCTAACTTAAAAAAGTCTTGTTTAAGTTAACGGGTAACCAGAGATATCCGAAGCATATATCACAAGTACCCTTATAATTTTAATATGCATAACTAGCTTCGCATATCTCTGAGGGTAAAAATTAGTCCACCTCAGTAAAAATTATATTGTTATGAGACAAAATTTTTGTTCTGAAGGACACATTTGTAATTCAGATTAATTGGGTCCAGTAAATAACCGGATTTTAATCTAGCTGTCAGAATTCTGTCTGACGGGAATATTGTGTCCCAAATTGTTCCATCGTAATTGTCCCGTTACGTTCCGTCCGCCTTTGCCTAGCACGGTGAGTTGAGGCTTCTTTCTCCATGAAATTGTTGTACTTCTTATTTATTGAGCGTAATTCCTACCAAGTGAACAACAACAACAAGAAATTTTATCTGAACCAATAAATCCTCCTGCAATTTAAAAACCCAGCCTTTGCACATACTAATGCACTCGTAAATCTTATCCAGTCCCCAATGTTGAGGCTCCTGGGCTTTCTATGAATACCTGCATACCGAACATCCGTAATTTCACGTGGGTATTAGAATTTATGAGAGAACAATGAAGAAGATTAGCAATAAGTAGTGTCTTTCAAACACTAATTGCCACAAGACCAAAAGATTGCATAATTTGAATTGGGCAAAATCTAACCCAAACGCGATAATCGATAATAGTACGAAATTACAAACATTAAAATTTTGCAGAATACTTTATAGGTATAAATATTTTATCCATTTCCAGACACAAACTTTTGCCCAAGTTGAACTATTAAACAATAATTTGAAATTGAACATGAAATTGACAATAAACATGAAAAAACGCACAGGTCGTATCCTTCGTTCGATCGAAACTTTGTAACAATTTGGAAAAAAATTGAAACATTATAATGTGAATTTTGGATCAAATAAGTTAAAAATATATATTTAGTTGAATAATTAGGTGAAATGCAAGAATTGGTATACTAAGACGTAATCCCAGAAATGGGAGCAAAAACTCAGAATCTAACCTGACCTACTGACACTGTAATATTCAAAACAACACTCGATTTCAACGAAAAGGGCATTGATATGGCCAAAGGTACTGAGCCTTGAACTTGTCCCTGGCCTGGCCTTTTTCGCTTAACCTTGTCCTATTGTACAGGTAGGCCATTCGACCCTGAATCCCTTCGCCGGTTCGTGAAGGACGAAGGATCAGTGTTCCGTCAGATACTGAAAAGACCAGATCAAAACTCAAAACGAATTCAATATTCACTGATTTACTTAGAGAGGATTTAAGTTTACGTCATTCGAAAATTTTAAAATTACAGAAATATATACAGGCAAAGTAAACATTCAATTTCAGTTGAAGCACGGGGCTGACATGCGTACCTTTTATGTTATTAGCACATTGTTAGCGCTGTTAATTGTTGGGTGCAATGCAAGCCATAATGGAATCCATAAACAATGGGTAAGTTATATATACAAATTTTCCTTAACCTTTAGCAATTACCAAGCATTCGTTTCGGCATATCAGCAAATATTTTAATGCAAAAAATAAATTCGCAATTTCTGTCAATGAAATTTAGGGGTTACCACACGTGGGAGATAACAATGCACCGAAGGAATTATCTGACTTAGTTGAATCTGTTAGCAATCTTTTTGGACCGCTGCAGGACAATGTGAAGAAGTACAAGGTAAGTATTCAAATTCTAAGCACTCCCATTTCCGACTAAAATCCTTAGAGAAAAAATCCGGAAATAATTTAATATAAATTGTGGTTTTTAGGATTGCAAATCCCAATATGATACCGTGGCCGATGCCGTTAAACAATGCCTTAAGCTTCTCACCGGATTTTCCGTCGGCCTTAATGAACAAAAAGCAATGCTTACTGGTGAAAATTGCACTTTCGCCGAATATCTCGCAAAACAGCAAGCATTAGTGGCACAAAATCCAGTTCCATCAACTTCTTCGGTCACAATTGACATTTCTTCAACTTCAACTGCAGAGCAACAGCAAGGTGTTCAGCAGCAGAGTATTCAACAACAAAGTGTCGATCAACAGAGTGTCCAGCAGCAGAGTGTCGAGCAACAAAGTGTTCAACAGCAGAGTGTCGGCGTCACTTCCGGTTCTCTTGACCGTGAAAATCGATCCAAGAATCAAGCCGCTGAAGTTGTGGGTCAAGCACTCAGCCTGGGTTTAGGAGCAGTGGAAACTCCGGTCGTGGTCCCTGATCCGATTCATCCCTATGTTCTTCCAGCGAACGGGTATTTCAATCAAGGTTACGGTAATTATGCCTATCAAGTCCCGGCTCCAGTACCATGGGGTTACTCCAGCTATTCCCAGTATCCAGCTCCAGCCGTTCAAGGCGCAGCTTTTGGAGGCCAGTATTCCGCTGGACAAACTATTCCAGGATACCAATACGGTGGTGGACAAGGTCAAGGTATTGGATATCAGTATGGAGCCGGTCAAGGTGCTGGATACCAGTATGCTGGAGGTCAAGGTGGTGGATATGGGGTTGCAGGCCAAGGTGCTAGCGTTCAGTCGGATTTTAGCTCGCAACAAGCCGTTCAAGCCTACGGGTCGTCAGGTCAAGGGCAGTATGGTACTGGTATAGGTCAAGGCCAAGGCCAAATCGATTCCGGGATGCAGTATCCATCTCAAGCCTACCAAGCCTACTGGAATCAAGGAGGACAGTCCGGCACTGGATATGGCTACCAGGGAGCAATGACCGCACAGAATCAGGGTCAAACAGCATACACGTCCCAGACCCAAACCACGACCGGAGCCCAGTACCAGGGTCAGGGTCAGGCGGATTATTCCACGGCTCAAAATTCTGGAATTCAATTTCCGCTGCAAGGCGTGCTCACGCAGACCCCAGGTCAACCAGCTTCCGGTTTTGTATATTCAGCACAAGGAGGTTCACAGAACTCTGGACAATCGTCTGATTTCGGTTCGCAATATCAGGGTCAAACTGCGTACGCCCAGGTTCCCAGTCAAACCTCATCAACTCAATACTATTACCAAGGAGCTTCCCAGTACCCTGTTCAAACAGCTCAAACCTACGGGCAAAACGGGTACTCTATTCAGTATGGAGTACAAGGTTCCCAGAATGCTGGGCAAGATGGGTCAACGACTACGCAATATGGCTACGGCATTCAAGGGTCACACGGCGTGGGTCAAGGAGTGTCTGGAGCTTCCCAATATGGAAATGGCGTGCAAGGGTCACAATCACAAGGCACTGGACAAACTTCCGCTACCAGGGTACCAGGTTATCCATACGGATCCGGAGCTCAAGGGTCACAGGGCGTAGGTCAAACTGTTTCAACAACTTCAACTTATGGATACGGAGCGCAAGGGTCACAAGATGCGGGTCAATCCGTTTCCGGAACTTCTCAGTACGGATATGGAGCTCAAGGGTCACAGGGCGTCGGTCAAACTTTTTCAGGCTCGGCTCAGTACGGATACGGAGCTCAAGGATCACAAGGGGCTTCGGGAGCGGCTCAATACGGATACGGAGTTCAAGGGTCACAGGATCAATCGGACTCAGATTCACAATATGGCTATTCTTCTTCGAGTGCTCTGAATTCCGCTCAGCAATCAACTTCCGGAGGGTCATCGCAGTACGGCTACCAGACCTCGGTTCAAAATACTCCTGGCGTATCCCAGTTCTGGATTCAGCTCCAACCCGTGACACAAGGTGGTAATAATTGGAGTTACCAGTACCAGCAAGGATACCCCAGTTCCGCCAATTACGTCCAGACCTATTCTCAGCAGCAGTCTCCATCTGTGCAAGTATCGAGTTCAAGCTCAACCTCAGCCTACGGACAACAACAATCTAGCGGAACTCCGTACCGGCAGTAATAAATCAATTCAATTGAATCTGTATTTCCCAATGTTTTGTATTAACTTAATAAATATTGCCTTGAAAGTTCAAAACATGTTTTATGTAGGTATGTCTGATTTGGCTAGATAAGCTTAACTTTTTTTGACACCGTGATACCTACATATTTTTATGCTTGCTACGTTTTGAGCCTTGTTTTAACCGATTACGTTTCTTCGCTTCACCCAAAATTTTCTTCTAGCTCAGACAGGACTCTCCATGCCAGAATTAGGGTCATATTTCAGTGAACTATGAGCACAGCAGAAACCCAACCATTATGGTAGTCCTTATGATAGAAGTACGAGTTCATTTGTGAAACCAGACGTTTATTGTAATAAATTAGAAAAGAAAACTTGTTCTAAGCCACAGAACTCATCGAGGCTTGCAGCGGAGGAGCCTAAAAGGCCGAGGTGGGTCCCGTGGAAGTCTTCAGTTGCCCGCGTCTTAATGTTTCCAAGTTAAGTAATAAATAATTTCCAGCAAATCCCAAACATCTGGTTGGAGAACTCCAGAACATAACTCATCAATTTCACGTTATTAACATCTCAGACCAACTTATTTGTCCTATTTATCTCTTCATCTCGGGGGAGGACATGGTGTTGGAGTCTTGGAATCACTCCGAAATTCTGTTAATTAAGACGCAAGGCGGAAGCTATTTACAAGTGTGTCTCGGAACATTTTACCACACCGACTTCTCTACATACTCTGTATAATACATAAACCTCTCCAGAATAAGAACACGTAATTAAGCAATCTTACGAGGCCACTTCTTGATTACTTCCTGATTTTGATGACCTACTGGGACCTTAGCCCGGTTTCCCAGAATCTACAATTTACTTTCTGTATATTTTACATATACGAAGTACCTATATAATACGACGCCGCCTTTTAAGTAAATCCTAACTGCGTTGAGTTTCTCGATAGATCAATACCGCTTGGTTGTGGTGTTTAGGAGTTCTAGAATTTTCGTTTTGCATAATTTTTTTTAAATAAAATAGTTAATAGGAAAATTCTACTTCAGTTGAAGCGATGACACAACAATGCAGCACAAAGACCAATACAACTTTCTAAAAAATATTTTCTTGAAGGGGAAGATTGTACCTTTCATTTCTCTTTTGGCCAACAATGTAATCCTCTCTGTACAATTATATTCTTATGTGGAAGCCTGAATAGTTGTAATCTGCATGGCATGCATAGCGTACGAACGTAATAAACTTCTGTAATCAGAAGTGCCTACATGGTTACAGCTTCGCTTCCAACTTTTGCCTGTCCAAAATGATGTGATGGAACTGCACGACTTGGCATAGAAGAACACATTTTTATTTTGGTATTCGGCTTTGAATTTTACAAAGTATGTAAATGCGTCAAATACGAACCCAAAAGCTCGAATGGAACGTAAATAACTAAATTGTACACATTTAAGTGCAGAATATAAATACTAATTATTTAATGTTATTTGAATGGCATTGGGCGAATTGAAGTTACATATTCTTACTGGAGAAAACGCATTTTCGAAGCTCTAAAAATGATTAAGCCAGATCTATATTAAACACTTAACTATGAATTATGATAATTATCGTTAATGTTATAATGTTCTTCCGATTCCAACATTATCCAGCATAGTAGTAGGTATATCATATCTGAAATTTCCAGAATTAGGTTTGAATATGCAGGTAATTAGTGTATACTCTATATTTTTGTTGACGTTTTCACAGATCAGTAAAAGTCTGCCTGCGGCGGTAACGAAAGCTTCTATTCCAAACCGTGTTATCAATTTCCGCATAATTTCCATTCCAAGTTCCAAGCTGTGCTTCCGTATCTCATTTGGGCGGAGAATAATTTGGTAGTAAGAGTGCAGAAGGGATTGGATGAGGTAGGTGAGAGGACTCTGATGCGGTTTAGTCGTACCTATAATGACTTTTTTCTTTTTATTACGACCTCGGCCCATGGAAGGAAGAGCCGTCGTAGATGTGAACCTCTGGAACGACGGATCGATCTCAGCCCTCAATCGGCATAGAGTACAACGACAATTCAGAGCGGCTACAAATATTGTCGGGTGGCATTTTTCGATGCAATGAAAAAATAGAATCTGCAATGAAAAGGAAGACTTTTGCAATAAGAAATGGAATGCTGCAATAAGTAAAATTGGTCTATAATTCCAAAGGTTAGGTTAGTTGTTGGTCATTTGGGTATTTCAAAAACGTAACCTAACCTGTAGAATGGATTAATCTCGTCTGCCAGCGTTTTAACCTAACCTAACCTGACTAAAATCAAATTTACTGCCGTGCAGACTTATTGCAAAAGTCTTCTTTTTCATGGCAGATTCTATTTTCGCATTGTACGTTTGTATATTTCCCCACATTATCTAAGATTATTCTCATGCTTTTCTTTTTCTTGGCATCATCTCGTAAAGTTAATTAATGGATAATCATAGAAATATTCAGCGATATGACGTTACTGTTCGTTTGTATGTTACGCAATGGAATTTATAGGCTATGATTTGATGATATTATAAACCTAACAACCTCAATTATTAATAGAGATTTATAATTTTACATGAGCCAATCAATATAAAAAATATACCTAATTTTAGCACAATAGTCATGTGATTTATTGTCAATCTTCCACCACACTACATCATATTTGCTGCCCATTCAATCCGTCCAGCTCAAACCCGAATTCCACGACAGATTTGACACGGAATTTGCCGTTTTATGAACCATCATGCATGTTTTTGTAGAAAAACATCTGTAATACAATATTTTTGTACCTTTACTGCCAGTTAATATTTAGTCTGCACTATGTATTAAATAATATGATTAAACTTTTAAAAAAGTTTCTAATGTTTTTTCCATTTCCAAATTGCACTTCATAAATTTGAAATTGCATTTCTGTAATGGATAACGAATTGTCCTGATATGAATTGTCCCGATTAGGAATCCCCGTGAATTCTTCGAAGGCTCATTACCACTTGAGCTCAACACGGAATCTGCTGGAGCTTTCACTAAAATTCTAGACCGAAGCATTAGTAGCCGTGTCTCAAGTGTACAACAGAAGCTAAAGGATACTATCCCGAGTTCAGGAAGGATTAGCATGAATTATTAAAATGAATCACTATAGATCGTCGCATCTTGTTACGGACCTACTCTGAATCTAAAACCGGGACTTGTAGTATTCGTCGAATGTCGGATTAGCTTTGTCGGTTACATTGTTTTCTGCAAGTTTTTTTGAAAAACATTATTTTGCGCATATCATAATCAGCAAAGAATTTGCGTAACCGTGGGTTTCTGAAACTGAATTTGTTCTATTCCTGGATGTTTTTTGCAAGTTAACCCCCGTTTCGTAGAAAATAAAAAACTTGAAATTGATAGAAAATAGAAGCACAAATAGTTTGCTTGTAGCACTGAATATGCCAAGATGGAACTGTCAGATGCTGGCCTAGGTCGCGAATAGGCAATTTGTCACGATCTCCATATTTATATTCCCGGTATGTAATATTGTTAATTGGCATTTTTCGATACCATGAAAAAATAGAATATGCCATAAAAAAGAAGACCTTTGCAATAGGAAATTGAATGCTGCAATAAGTAAAATTGGTCTATAATTCCAAAGTTTAAGTTAGTTGTTGGTCATTTGGGTATTTCAAAAATCTAACCTAACGTGTAGAACGGATCAATCTCGTCCGCTAACGTTTTACCCTAACCTAACCTGACTAAAATCAAATTTACTGCCATGCAGACTTATTCCACAAGTCTTCTTTTTCATGGCAGATTCTATTTTCTCAAGGCACGTTTATATATTTCCCGATATTTTACACCGGTGATATTTTTGAATGTTAATGTCGTTCATAGATTTCTCAGAAAGTCATAAAATGAAGCTAAATTAATGCTAAGATACACTTGCACTTTAAACTTTTACATCTACAATGAATCCACTCCGTACTGAAATAGGATTAATTTCGTGGCTTCCGAATTAAAATTAAAGACCACATACATACTTCACGCAGTACGTGGTGTACAAAAATTGAAAAAAAAGGAAAATTTATGTCACATGAATTGCAGTAGGTATGTTATCTACAAAACGACTCTCTGCGTTAAAACTAAATTTTGAACTAATTCGGGATAGGAATGAAAATTTATAGTTTTACAAAATTTATTTCAAAATCTTATTCGGCTTTCAAACTAATGAACGAATAGATTCCGATATAAAGCGTTTTCATAACAGCTTAAAAGGCTTGAACCTATTTAATTCCAACTTCCACGATACATATTTTGGTAGAACTCAATTATAGTAAATTCAGTAATAATAATAAGCTAGGCTAAAATCTAGTCGGATTTAATTAAATAACCGATTCAGTGGTTTATAAGTGGAAGTAATGAATTTGAAATGTTTGATATTGTATAAAGTGGCGATTCAGTGTATTTCCGCCGGCCACGTTTATGATTTGTCGAGATTTATGTGTACGAGCATATGTATATATTGACATATATTCAGTAATGTCTAATTTGGGTCGGATATAGTAAACTTTCGGTTACTGTACACAAGTTTTACGCCTATTGTGGTCAATGAGTTATCATTTAAAGTAAACATACCTACATAAGTAAATATATATGCTATGTTTTGTCGAAGGTGATGTCGATTTGATCCTAGTAAACTAATAGGTACATATTTATTATAGTTTAAATATCATGTTTTATATTTTGAACGTTTCGAACCTAAAATTCCAACCTAGTCTCAGTAGTACCGTGCTCTACCTAGAATACTGTGATAGAGAATGAACTAGAAACCTATAATATAATAAATTTCTAATTTACAAAAAAATTACTACTTTATTGCATGGCGTGCATCCAAATTTTCAGTTTTAAAGAAACTCAATTATAAATCGGTTCATTTTAATTGACTCTAAACATACTTAGTACATAGAACCAAGGTGGCTAAAGGGTTTTGGCTTGTTTTGGCCTGGATTTTTTTAAGTAAACCCACCTTATCCAGAAAAGAGCAGGGAGCAGGACTTGACCCACCTTGCCTAGAACATAAAAATTTGCACAATAGAATAACAGGAAATTTTACCCTAATTCTACCATTATAAGAGCTATGTACACAGAATAGGGTTAGGTTAGGTTAGTTAAGGTGGAATTATGCTAGGTTAGGTTAGATTAGATTCCTGCCAAAGGACACAATCGGTTTCTATTGCATGGTTTAAATGCGATATTAATTAAACTTTGTCCTAAACCCAACCAGCGATAACCAACCTAACCTACCATAAATACGCTAAATAACCAAACCACCTAACCATTCCAAATGCTAGAGATCTCGACTCAAAATCGGCATTGTATTCAATATGGGAAATATATAAACGTGCCATGAGAAAATAGAATCCGCCATGAAAAGGAAGACTTGTACAATAAGTCTGCATGGCAGTAAATTTGATTTTAGTCAGGTTAGGTAAGGTTAAAACGTTAGCGGACGAGATTGATCCGTTCTACAGGTTAGGTTAGATTTTTGAAATACCCATATGACCAACAACTAACCTAACCTTTGGAATTATAGACCAATTTTACTTATTCCAGTAGCATTCCATTTCCTATTGCAAAAATCTTCTTTTTTACGGCATAATATTCATTTTCTTCATGGCATCGAAAAATGCTACCCAAACCAAACCACCTAACCACTCCAAATGCTAAAGATCTCGGCTCAAAATCGGCATTGTATTCAATATTTCGGTAGAGAGAGTACTCAGACCAGCAGCAATTCAACCTAATGGAAACATACGGTCTGCTGTGGTATGAAATCATTCTTCTTATTCGACGGCTACGAAGCTTGTGGTACTAAGGTTGGAAGGTTCGAAATATTATGGGATGTTCACTGTAGCCTGTTTTGTACATAGTATATCAAGCTAAGCTCTCTACATCTGAGCATACATAGAAGCGCATGCAATTTTATTTCCATTCGGAAAAGAAGACGTGCAACGTACAAGTCAACGTGTAGGGCATGGGCATAAGTTTGCAGCCTATGCATTGCCTCGACACTAGTGCCCCGAAGAACGAAGGAATACGGTGTGCTGAACTGGGCTGAAAATTCAACATTGAAGACTCGTCATTGTGTTCCGTGGCTGGCTGTCTGTCCATTGCATTGAGTGGTATGGTGGTGTAAGATGAGTCCATCCAAGTATCTCCCTACCAGCTTATTAGCTTCCTCCTCGTTCGTCCTCCTTTAATCACTCGCCCAACTAACTAGTATAAACTATTTTACATGGACTCATATAGAACCTAATTGAGACTATAAACTACAAAGTAATCTAAATACCATGCGGAGCCAGGGCAAAGCACAACACATACCAAACCTGAGCTAAGCACCGCCGCTTGGCTGTTTCTTTCAGTGAAATTTGGTATTTAGAAATTTATGTATTTTGAAAGTTTCAAGTTAAAAGTGGACCAGATTTTGGATTTAAGTCCCTTCTTGGACTGGATTATGTGTAAGGTACGTTTAATGTTTGGATTTATTCATAATTATGTGGGTAAATTGTATAATTTCCGTTTGTGTATAAGGACATGGACGTAATTTTGTTTTAATTTTGAGTTAAGTATTCAACCCCATTTAGTATTAAATAAAATTTCGGTTTTTGGATAATCAATTAAACTTATTTAAAAAGATCGGATCAATGGAATGGTCATGGAACATGCGGGATGGATAACTCGTGCAACGTTCAAGGGTAGTTCGGAAATTACTGTGGTTTCATAAATATTTGGGAAATAATTAATACTTTGAAGCTGCGATTAAACTCCGTTAGGTATTATATAGAATTTCGATTGTTGAATTGATATATTAATTCAACAATATATTAATAGAGAAATATATTAATTCAAAAAGATTTTTGGGCGTATTTAATGGTTATTTTAGGTATTGTGTTGAAGCTTTGTTTTCTAAGAATTTCAGATAATCAAGCAATAAATGTAGTATTACGTATTACGTAATTCCGTTTAATTGACAAAAATATCAGAGATTTATGCGAACATGTTACCTGTACTAGTAATTAATTTCGAATTTATCCTGTAAAATACATACAACTGGAATTCGTCTTCATGCATTTATTGGATTTAATTTAAAGCGGTAATTAAACTCTATTAAGTATTACTACGAATTTGAGTTTTATATAATTGAGAATTAGAATAATTTATAAAAGGTATTTCAAGCATAAAAGTTGAATAAATTCAAATTCAAATATATCCTGAGGCAGGGGTAACATTACAGTTTTTCGTAACATATAGCATATTCACCTGTAATATATACAAGCCTTTATTCAGGCTTCCACATAAGAACGTATCGTTTAACAAATATCAACTATAGATAAATCAAAGAATATAAACTTCCCTGAGTTTGGTATAAAGCTTTATACCAAACTCAACGAAATTTAAGGGAAATATATAAACGTGCCATGAGAAAATAGAATCTGCCATGAAAAAGAAACTTGTGCAATACGTCTGCATGGCAGTAAATTTGACTTTAGTCAGGTTAGGTTAGGTTAAAACGTTGGCGGACGAGATTGATCCGTTCTACATGTTAGGTTAGATTTTTGAAATACCCAA